>APFE031396492.1:0-15092 GCA_000404065.3 Pinus taeda | reverse complement strand
ATGTGGATGAGGACCATGAATCAGATAGTGCAGAACTTCTTGAAGAGGAACCAACATCCAAGAGGTACAAAAGAACATTCAAGTCTAAATGGAAGTTGAGATTTCCATTGGCTTATGCTGTAAAAGATTTTAATGGTGTTGAAAGGATAAAATGTTCATGGTGTGTAAAATTTCAAAGGGAAACTCCATTTGCTAAAGATGGAAGCACAACCTTTCAAGTTAGTGCTTTAAACATCCATGCAACATCATAGGCTCATAAATTTACTTTGCAACTTGTAGAGGGAGAAAGTAAACGGAGTACTCTTCCAATTACAAAACATGTAGAACTAACGGTTGATGCTTAGAAAGAGAGAATTATATCAGTTATTGAGAACATGTATTTTGTTGCAATACATGATTTACCTTTGGAAGTATATAAGCCAATTTGTGACTTGAATAGGTATAAAAACACTCCTCACATGCCTCTAACAGATGAATACTCATCATATAGGTATTTTTAAAACTAATAATAATGTATAGTGAAATGAGTTTAAATGAAATATTTTATTGGTGAATGGAGTTATATATATATATATATATTTGGTAGAATTTTTAATGATGAAAAAGAGTTGTTGGTAAACATTTGATTCAAAACCATAAATAATAGGTTAATGTGGCCTGCGCGAGCATTAGTCACAAGTAGTTTTTAATAAGGGCAAGCTGGAGTGACCTGTCATGCTACAAGAAGCACATGTTATTTTTTACAAGGTCAAGTTGTAGAATTGTCCACCGAAGGTATTCTGTACCCAAAATGCTATCCTAGATAACTGATGAATGTTGTAGAGGGCATGGATTCATAGATGATGGTAGTTCCCTATGATGGTTCAGTGTCGAGACTGACTCGTTGGACTCTGGGACGTTGAGAAGCATAAATTCTGCAAAGCATGCCAAAGATGGTATTAAGCCGTTATGTCTTAAATGAATAAGTGACACAATGGTAGTTTTAATGACATGAGATGCAGAGTTTCCTATGTTGCGATCTCTATCAACGAAACCCCCTTCCATGAGGAATCTCTTAATAGGTGTGCTACATTTTCTCCCATAATGTCTTCCAACACCCTATTGGTAATGAACAAACCAAGTGAACAAGAATTTTATTGCCATTAATATTATTGAAATTAAGTAATACTCAAATGTAATTTTTTTTATCATAAATAAATATTTTAATGCTCATGTGAATTAAATTATAATTATTTCAATATGAGTAATTTACTTTAAAATAATAAAATAATAACAATAACAACAATAAAATATCTATATATTATATAAAGTAATTGAAACATAATATTCTTATTGTTATGTATTTTCAAGTATAGCTATTTTATATTTGGACTTTTAATTTCAAATGCAACAAATATTTGTTGGGATTTCACCTTTAAATTATTTTAAGATTTTCAAAAAATTAAAACGGATTATACATTCAAACATATTATTTAAAAAATGAAATATATATATATATAACTGGAAAATACATAAATAAATAAATTATGCATGCCCTTTTTTGCCCCAAAAAAAAGAATTTGATACCTCAAACTTCTTTTAAGGAGAATATCACTATATAAGAAAAATATCCCAAAAATGTAACATTCATATTTTTGTAATTGAGTATAAAAATGTTTGCCATGTCAACATAGGTAGGAGGTAGGATATTTGAATTAGTAGTACTACTTATGGAAAGATTTTATTTTGTTTGGACGGGACTGGCGATAGCTAGATTTTGCATCACGAGATCGGTAGTTCCTAGTTTCTTGATTGGGCAGCCGCGATATCTGGTCAAGTTTGTCTTTAGTCAGCATGCCTTGCAAACACATGTTTCGATGCCTGCTATGTTGTAATGTAGCAGCAGAAATAACATGATCTCTGTCAGCTGTGGGACGGGGCTTCTGATGGTAATTGACAAGAACCAAGTATCTTGTTTGACTCTGATGTTGTTCCATCTTCAGACTTTCTCTTGATGACTAGTTAAGTACCTCCTAACCCCAACTCGAATTCAACTTATTTTTGTGCAGCAACTATTTGCGTTTCATAAAACTGATCTAAATGCCTATTTTCTTCTTGATCTCCATCTCCATCTCCATCTCCATCTCCATAGTGTAATTTGCAGTGGCCTTTAGAGATCATATGATTCCTAACAGCTTCTAGGCTTGAAAATGGTTGACGTTCCTCATTGCAATACAAACAAATGAAACCGTTGGCAACCTGTGATGGCATAAAAAATGAAAAAAGGAAAAGAGAATAAGAATTCAATTCCAATTCTGAGCTTGAAATTAGTTGAAAGAGAAGAGAAGAGAAATAATACGATACAATTTACATACATATGATCTTGAGAAACATCATATTCTTATGAAATATAAATAAACATACCTTACCCCCAAGGTAACTGAGTAATCCTCGGGGATCTTTCAAAGATTCTGCTTGTGCATATGCTCTATACACTTCTCAACGGTCCCTGCGTCTGCCCTGAATTGAATTCTATGATCAAGGTATTGAATTCTAAAAGCAAGGAAGAGCTACAGGAAATAAATATCACTGATAGGACAGGTACCATTTTAGAGATAAAGAAATTCCTATAGAAGAAGAACCTACTGACTCAGCTGGAAACCAAATGTAAAGCTTTGGACATTCATGTCCAAAGGTTTCATTCAAAGTTCAGTAGGTTAAGTAAGAAAGGGTTGCCACAATTAACATCTCTTAATGATCAGTTAATAAAACTAGAAAGTCACAGTGAAAAGTTGTATAATATTGCTATTGATAAAGCACAGTTTGCACAAATGAAGGGAACAGATTACAGGGAAGGAATTTTTGGAAGCATTGGAGCCAGATTTAATCATCAGGCATGACGTCAAAAACCTCTTTCTAGTAAAACCAACCTCTGAAAAGTACACTGAGGTTGATGAGGTTTATAGAATGATGGTAAATCTGGAAATTCCATCCGATGATAAATGGAATCAATTGTGTGAAATAATTGATTAGCCTTTTATCCAAATACGAAAAAGGATGAATCATACAACACATCAACACATCTAGGAACAACCATGAACAGTTACCAACAATCTACATCAAAATAGGGACAAGTCATGCAATAATTCATATTTGCTATTTTATATCAAGTTATTTTTGTAAATTAGTTTAAGATATTTTAAGATATTTTGTCTAGTCCTAAGCTAGTATAAATAACTATATTTCTAAGTTATCAAGGGTCGAACCCTTCCATAAGAAATTTTGTAAGAACCGATGTACAAACTTTTTCTAGATCACTGATAATAAAGCAAAGGATTCTGAATTTGATCTCATACAGTCTCATTATCTTTCATAAGTCTTTCATGTGTTTCATTCACTCTGTTCTTTTTGCATATGTTTAAGTTTTACAGAGATATTAGGTAAGAATAAATGTGTTGCAATTATTCTTAAAATTCCTTCTGAAGTTATTATTATAAAGAGATTGAGATATTGGATTGTTTGTCTGAAAGGCTCCTTCTAAATCATAAAATTGTCAGTATCTTATGTAATTTTAAGCATGTTTTGTTTAACTTTTGAACATTGGTCAAAGACTTTCCCACTTATGATGATTTATCTTTCTATCTGAAATTTAAAGTAATCATATCTCCTTACAGTTCTTTTTGTACATTTTGTCAATTTAAATCACTGCATTGAGTTAAATAACAACCCTTTGATTATCTATTAGTACTATCTAAAGGGTTAAATACATCATTCTTATAAGTTGTTTTATGTATTGGCCCTCCATAAAAACCCAAAACCCAAAACCCCAAAACAATTATCTTAGATGCTCTGGCATGATCAATTGACCATTATCATCTTAGAGGTACAACATAGGGATTATGAATGGTTCACATCACTTAAACTAGGTTAATTTCTTTTTGGGTTCCTTCTTCAACTCCGTTATTTCTTCTCGATATCTTGATCTCCCCTGTAATTGAGGAACCCCATTCTTCTCCGAATATTGATCTTATTGGTTAGGGATTCCATGAGGCTCACAATATATTTTATGTCTACAACTTGTGCTTCTTTTCATGAAAACCTCTCCTTGGAGGGATTAGGATGGTTATTCATAGATTTCTTGGCCATGACTAATGTTTTGTGAATTTTGGCTTAATTGATATGGATCCCACACAAATCCCCCTAGTATACCTAGAGAAACCTGTGTTGATACAATATGAACCATAAACTACCATGGATATTCGACATGAAAATTCTTCATAACAGATCTACTAAAATATATTATAAAATCTGAAATCTACATTATGAGGGTTTATTTTCCTTATATTTTTGGATCTATTAATTATTGTTTATTTTGTATGCATGCAAATTATAATTAAAAAAAAATATACATCAAGAAAAAAAAAAAATCACAAACCAAAATTGACACGAGTTATATATCGAGAAACCCTTTTGAGAGAAAGCCTAGCTGGAACATGGGGCTTCTCTGCTCTCATTCTTTGAATTGAAAATGTATGCAAGTACAAATAAGTGAGGCATGTGGTTCATGGGTTTCTACAGTGCTCAATTTTTCTCTATTTTATTTGTATATCCTTGAAAATATTAAGTAGAAGGCTATAAACCATTGAAAATATAGATTAGCAAAGAGGGTTGGTAAAACGAAAGCAAATGTGTAACCACCAACTTGAGAACCTCTTTGAATATCTCCATAATAGTATCATTAGGCATAAAGGGTTTGAAGTGATTGAATTAGACTGACAATATTGAACAACATCCTTAAAGGAAAGAGGGTTCCAGGATGATCCACAATTACCCATGGCACCGCTAAGGGGTTGAATCTTTTACAATTTCATAGTCAAACAATAAATAATTATCATCAAGTTGTTTACATTCAAAAATAATTTGATACTTGACCATTGAGATCCCCTACTTGAGTGCCAATTTATGTTTAATACATACAACATAAGTAAAAAAACCAAACCCGCAAAATTGAAATTTTCCCTATTAACATGATAATGATTTGAACACTTTCAATGTGATCATAACATTCTCTATTTAATTTCATCCCAATAACCACTTCATAAGAAAGCATTAATACTTCGCATGCAAGTATTTTGTCAATCACTTCACATTCACATTAAAACTTTTTATCAAACACTTAGCCAATGCTTTCTAGCTCTTTACGAGCTAATTCCAAGCACTTGTGAAGAGATTTGGTAGTCCCACCATTGTCTTTACTATACTTTTGAATACAATGGTAGACTATCTTATGGCCCGCTTAGTACACTTGTTCCAGGGGCACTACCATAGATATATAGTTATTTCACTACAATTCAGAATTCCATCTATCATCCTCCTCCTCTGGTTTAGATAAAGAGGTCCAGAGGGTATCAGAGTCCTTCATTGGAAAAGCTAGAAAAATGTGAGAATTTTATAAATAAACAAGGGAGCCACTGCCGTGGCGGTAGTCCCCGCCGGGGTGTGCCACAACAAACAAAAAGAAACACGTGGCCTTCAATCAAAGTGACCTGAGGGATATATATATATTTAATAATATTATAATATAATAATATTATATATATATTATTATATATATATTATATATTATAATATAACTTCAGAACTGCACGAAGGAATGGTAACTCGGTTACCCAGGTAATTCTGTGTAGGTATTTGCAGCCATTGATGTAGTCTAATGCTATATATGAAACCACATACAGTATTTGTGTATACTTTAATATGTAGGGAGGTTATGACTGATAACAGTCATGTGGTTCGACTTACAGATCTAGTCACTAGAAAATGATATTCGCTATGAGGATGGGGTTATGTAGTAATCAGATGTGCAATTTCGGCCTTAAGATAAATCCCATTGCTTAATTAAAGTGTATATGTTTATATAAGTAACTTTAAAACTTAGACTTTGCAGATATAGAAGATTAGTTGAAATTATAATTATTTCACTACCTGTTGGGGTTTTGAAGATGAAGTTAACCCGCTACGGGTAATAAACATAAAATACAAATGGAAACCGAGAAGATCACTAACCGGATAACCCAAAAAATAAGCATCGAAAACTGAGATAGCTATACTCCTAAATCAAATCATTCCATTATAATTCCAAAGTAAAAAATATATACCTTCCTATGACTTATAATTATTAAGTCATTTTGTGTGTTAAAAACACCCGATACAGGTAAAAAAGGAAAGGAAATTCCTGTGAGAATATCTTTTAAATAAAGTACAGTAACAATTGTATTATGCTACGAAATACGTGTTGTACTATACTAGTGGTTGAATTTTAGAGCTATGCAGGAGCGTAGTGCTAAGTGGAATTAGAAGGGTATTAGAAGTCCTTGTAAAAAAGTTAGTATATAGTCCATATACATGAGCATCAAGCAAACAATTATTATAGTGTTTGAATATAAATCAAAATTATTATGAGGTAACGTAGAAAAATAATAATACAGAGTAACAATCACAAAGAACGAACTATTTATTTACTATATATTAATAGAATGAGCATTTTACCCGCCTTTATATAGATGGTATGACTAGTAGTATCAAAACATTGGAAAAGTTTATGAAGACGTGGGATAATTGCATTGATTCAATTCAATAATTGAAAATAAAAGAATGCCAATATAGGTCTTATGGTAGCAGCCAAATAAGAAAATAAAATCACCATGAAACAATTGTGTCGAAATTTAATTAATATAGCTGAAAAGTGTCATCAAGATGGCAACAACTGCCTGGTTAACCTGACACAAAACGTAGATAAATATATTGTTGCAACTTCAAAGGACAAAATTACATTTCCAACCTGCCTGGAGTAAGATATATGCGAAACACAGTTCATTAGTACAACTCAAATCATTTTAACAAATACTAAAGGGGAAAATTTCTCCTATTTCCGATTTCATAATAGTCATGGCGTGATAACCACACTGGAAAAAGCAGTAAAAAATGTTATGCCCAGGAATGCACTCGATTGAGGCTGGAAAGATGCCAGGATAAATACATTGGACTAGTAAACAATAGTAGAAGAGAGACAGAACACCAACACAGTGATAACCCAGTAAGCTTATATCTATATATATATACTACTACTCCTAAAGGGATGTGTAATCTAATTGTTAACATCACTGGCCAAAAAGGTCAAGGTGAACTATAGTGTTCAGGTCACAGAGAAGGCGGGATCACATACTTGGAAGCCTGGTAGCTCATCTACACTAATGACGACGTCCTCTCATCTGAGTTCGAAATGAGGTTAATAAAAGTGGTTGTAGATACCTGGAAGGAAAAAAAGCACAGGAGAATTATATTTCAAAACCAAATATGGATTTATGTAGAATGAATTTAGGATATAAGATAAGAATGAAAGAAAACAAGGTGAATGTTAAAACCTTTACCTAGTTAAGATGGACAAACTGTAAGAGTAGTTGCGGTTAATGAAATTTTACCATAACCATCCTGGAACGGAAAACCTTAAATGTTTACCTTGCTAAGGGTTTCACGTTCCAACATTGTGGGTCAATGGGAAATTTGTTGTTCTTCTCCCAATCTGCAAAATACCCTCAACGATATCAGGTCACATGATCTCTGCACTAGGAAAAATCTGAATGATGCCACAGTGACCCAAGATGCTAATAGGAAGGTATCAGTAATAAAATTTATGCAGACTTAGCAGTACCATGGAAATCAAGTTGAGAACAGATAACCACATAGACATTTGGGAAATTTTCCCTACGCCAAGGTATCAAAAAATGAAATAAATTCAAAACTCGGTTTGCTTGGTAGAGCGGAATTTTAACAACAGAAAATGCGTACTTATGAGAAAAATATTATGTGATGCGAATACCAGCTTCCTGGAGCAAGCATCGAGCCTGAGACCCTGCATCCTGGAAGACCCTAATTACAGCTTGAGCAAAATCAAGAGTAATGAAGAACAAAGAGAAATTTTACATACTGTTACACAAGTCGTGGATTATGCAAGACACAAAAGGTAGCAAAGGGTCTTTACTTGGTTGAAATCAGTGAGGAAACCTGCATAAAAGAAGCAAAGATTTCACATGTTATGCACATATAAAGGACTGGAATGCACAATAAATGAATTTATAGTTATAGCCAGAGCATAGGACTTACTAGTGGCTAGGCACTCTGGGAGAATCGCGGATGCTTACTGGTAGTCATCCTGCGTAATGCTCGTAACATTTCATTTCCGTCTGGGCTGCCGACCTCAACCTTGAAAAAAAATAGAGCCTCGTAACACTGTTCATTAACCAAAGATACAAAAATAATACCGAGTCTGGAGAGCAAGATAGAGTGAGCAATTCTGTTGTGAGTCAAGATTATACATCCTACAAAGTAAGGAAACTTAAACAATGACTAACCATACAACATTTGAAGCTCAAACCCTGAGTATAAAACACAGCTTGAATCGAGCTTAATCTAAAAGACCCTAGACTGTAAAGCTCGAATAGACTGGAAGGACAAGTTGCGTAAAGACCCCACTGGATGGCAACGTGAGTCCTGTCATGTTTAAACCAAATTAATAGGCGGAAGCCACAGTTGGCGCTACCGAAAAATACTAAGCTAAAATCTTTTAAAGGAAACTGAAGCATCAACTATATCCATACTCAACTTGTCTTATTATAATTGTCACAGGTATATGTGAATTTCAATTACATTCTTCTCCACACACCAGAGGAACCTCTTCGATCACTAACTTATCATTACCATGTGATAGATTTGTCTTCATTGTGCTTCTTATGCTCTGGTTGTCTCCTTCATAATGCAACGAGTCATGGGTTTCATATTTCGTACTTACTCTAGAAAACCATTGTGCTCAAAATTTCTGAAAGGGGAAATTAATTAGGAAAAATTCTTGGTAGCGTGTAAATTTATCAAGAAGCCTGTGGACTACTCTGGTTTGCTAAAAATATTGTTACAGTTTATTTTCTTAACAATGATGTAATTTAAGTGACTAGACTACAACCTTCGGGTTAATGTGAATATTGTTTATTATGTTGTAATGTTGATTCTGTAACTAATGTCTCTTATTATTCCCTTATGAATCACTTCTTTATCTTACTTCTACAATAATACGTATGTCGATTGGCATACACAAAAAAGTCTATTCCCTTTATATATGTTTTTATTTCTTTCTATCTGCTCTGTATGAAAATGGTCACCTGAGTTTTTAATTGATGTTTATAGTTTTTCTCATTGTCTATTTTCGTGAGCGAATGCACAAGTATAGTTACCTGTGGCTAAGTATGTATCCATTTCTCTGAAACTGTCTATGGCTCATACGCTAGTTCTGCTGTGTGATCATGGCATTCTAGTTTTAGGTTTTTCTCTACAATAGTTTCCTAAAATGTTTAGATATAATCACAAAATTTATGTGCTTTCCACAAAAATTTACCTCTAGTATTTTCTATTTTATTGTCTTTGAGTTAAATTGCTAAATTACAGATGTAGCTCGTTCCTAATTTACAATAATGGATAGACCTTGTAGTGATAATGCCTAGTTCTGGTTCAGTTCACTAGGTAACACCTTCACCTCCTCCTCGTATATGCATTCATCCTCATTTTCATTCGATATGTAGCAAACGATTATGGTAGTAGATATCTATTATGACCCCTTATATATTCGTTGGTTGTGAAGTAGCCTTGTACTCTGATTGCACTTGGTAGCGAATGAGAGTAACTCACTCTCTTGCAAAATTGTTTTTTTCCTGGTTTTATAATTATGGTTGGTTATTATGTCCTAGTGCTGCTCCTTTTTACCCAATAACCATTGCCTTTTGTTATTATTCTTTCTCGCACACTTTCACTCCATGCAAAAGGCGTCCCTGTTCCACGCTCGTATATATATTCTTTTCTTCCTATAGTACTGTTAAACTGGAACTCAAAATTTCTTTCCCACCCATGCTAGTTATATGCAGGTCATGTTTTTCTAATGGATATAGTAGATGCTTATTTTCCTACAGCTGAGCGAGGAAAGCTTCCAAATAGGAAGATATAAACATACCCGGTTCTTTTTGAAGATAGGCTTGTAAGTTATTCTGCCTCCCAACGCTGTGGCAGGATGCGTAGCCATTCCTCCAGTTTCTGCAAAGAAAGATTATGTATTAGCTGTAACTTAAAACCGGAAAATGATTGGCGCAGTAGAGAACCAACAATAAAAAGAGAGATTTAATACCTGTAACAGGAAGATGGAAACAACGGACAGGCGGACCTTCAATCGCTTCTGAAGCCATTCTTGTCAAAAAAACTCACCTTTGTGCAGGTTTTGCAGGATAGTCAAGTTAGAGATAATCTATGGAATCTAAATCTAGAAGACAGCACGATTTATGGATTGGCCACACAATATTAAAATTGCAAGCAGCAGCAGTCCGTGCCGGGTCTCGAATCCTTACTTCGTTGTAAGTGTGTGTCATCTTTAATCAATCCTAAAGACTTGTAAATATACAATTAATTTTGAATCAGTTGTCGACAAAGCATAACATGTGACTCATTTAGTCATTCCAAACTGAAATCTCATCGATACACTTATCATAATATATAAAAATATCGCATAACATGTGACTCATTTCGTCATTCCAAACCGAAATCTCGTCGATACACTTATCATAATATATAAATATATAGCATAATATATAAAAATATCGCATAATATGTGACTCATTTCGTCATTCCAAACTGAAATCTGATCGTCGATACACTTATCATAATATATAAAAATATCAACATGATTTTGAGGAGGTCTTCCATTTTGGAGTCCATTGATATGCAGACCACAAATGTATGCTTTATTTAGCTGCATCTCATCTCCTCCCCACTCTGAAGTCAATGAGTGGGCGATATTCAAAATCTGCAGTTTATTTCGAGCGACTCAAAAGGAATTGCAAGTGGGAACAATTCAAGCGATCTCCTTTACTGCTTGTTTAAGGAAAACGAGCATTCCTTCTGTCAGCGTTGAACATCGTAGCTTTCTGGAATATTGATTAGTTGTGTTTAAAAATTTTCTGGGCCTTTGAATTTTTTAATTTTATATTAGTTTAAAATAAAAAATTATCATAGTGATCATCTGGTTATGCCATGTGTTCAATCTGTCTTGTTTTATTGGGTCAATCAATATCAATTTTGCAACATTAAATCTAATCCCGATATTAAATTTAATCCAGGTAGTCATGATTTGATTTCGATATTAAATTTAATCGAGGTATTCATGATTTGATTAAAATTATCTGATATTCATGATTTGATTAAAATTATTTGCCGAGTTTGGAAGACAGTAATTATTTGCCGAGTTTGGAAGACTTTTTGCAGGTATTACTGATTTGATTAAAATACTTACATCGGTCAGGTAATTACTGATTTGATTAAAATACTTACATCTGTCAAGTAATTATTTGCCTGAGTTTGGAAGACAGTAAATCAATTTCTGCATGTATTGCTGATTTGATTAAAATACTTACATCTGTCAGGTGTTACTGATTTGATTAAAATACTTACATTTCTGCAGGTATTACTTATTTGATTAAAATACTTACATCTGTAAGGTGTTACTGATTTGATTCAAATACTTACATTTGTAAGTACATAGTTCTTCCAATTTAATTGAAGTGATTCATATTTAAATTAATGTAAAATTGGACTAATCTATTGTATTGTAATTTTGATATTTAAATTAATATTTTTAATCAAAGTAATTTGATATTTAAATTAATATTTTTAATCAAAGTAATTTGAGTATTTTGTTGTAATTGAACTTTTATACAATAGATTGATAGAACCATTTATTGGGAAAAAGTCGTGAACACCATGGCTCCGTAAAAAGCCGTGAACACCATAAGTTAGACATGCAATTACACATTCTTTTAAGATGACACTTATACAATGGAGTTGTCAACTGGCACTATCACTTCAACAAGTGGTGTGGATATATGGTATACTCAGTAAAAAAATTTCAAATTACCATCTTCTTTGTTTCGCCATTACGTGAACCAACAAGGACTTGGATTAGGATATCCAGCGGCATAGGAACTTGGGATTGGGATATCGAGGGGCATATGAAACTGTCGAGGAGATAGAGCTCGAGAATGCTCCACGGAAAATAGAGTTTGGAAAACCAGATTTGATGCCCTCTTGCAAAACTTGAATTTTTCATTTCTAAATACTCCAATACTAAGCAGATTGTGCGTGGTCTCAGGAGTTTAGAAAACCAGATTTGATGCCCTCTTGAAAAATATTGAAGTTCCATTTCTAAGTACACCAATACTGAGCATATTGTGCACGGTCTTAGTTTTCTTCAAGCTCTGCCCGACTTCGATGAGAGGGCCTTTCAATCTGCCCGGGAGGAGTTGTAGAAATGGCTAGAGGAAAATCCTCGCAAAGGTCGTGAAATTAGCACGTATATGGTAGATCGAGGAAAGTGTGTCATAATAATTTAACTTCTAACTTTTTTTACTTGTAAATCGATTGTATTGATTTTTTAGTTTTTTACTTTAAAAACATATGAAAAAGGTTAAAATAGACTTGAAATTTTGGTAATTAGATCTCACCTTGTGTCTGTGGTTTCGCTTGCAGGCAAAGAAAATGTAGAGGAACTAAAACTTTTGGTGAAAAATTCACTAGCGACAGGTCCATATAGGGTTATACGTGGGGTACCCTCAAATGTCATTTTGATTGATAACGCCCTTACTCAGTTTGGTGTTTGGGGATCTAGAGCGGCTGGGTTGAGAAATATATTATTCTCGGCACTGAGAAATATATTATTCTCGGCACAAACAGAGGGGGGTTGGTTTGCCTCAACTATTCTATGACTCTATTTTTGCTGAACATCGATCATTGGCTAGCTACCCTCAATAAGCATCTCCACCTTAAACCTTCCCTATTCTTGAGGTTGCTCTCCTCTAAGCCCAAACTCTCCTTTAATAGCTAGAGAAATTAGACTTATTGAAAAATAACTCGTGCTATTCTTGAGGTTGCTCTCCTCTAAGCCAAAACCCTCCTTTAATAGCTAGAGAAATTAGACTTATTGAAAAATAACTCAGGCTACGAATAAGTTTATTTCCTGTCTGGATAGATTTCCTTTAGATTTCCTTTTGGGATCAAGGGAGGCCAAGCCGCAACTCACCATTAAGCAGCATAGTATAAGTTATTTCCTCAAGCCCCACGAGTGAAGAGCGAAAACTTAGTGGTGGCTTCGCTATATTGATTAAATGGATTAATTCATCGTATGTAACCTTTCACAGAAAACATAATTTATGCCATTATACTACATAATTCACGCCGTATAATGCAACTTACAAGTAATATAATTTATGGAATTATACTATGCAGGTTATATATTATAATTTATGCCATTATACCGTTACAGACAGTATACTTTGCGCCATCATACTGTGCAGGTTACAAGAGAAGTAGAAAATATTACCCATCACAGCTGCTTCAGTGGGCTTCTCTCTTGTATCCACAAACAAGACGAGCAAACCTTGTAGCCACGAACAAACAAATAGGAAAACTTAGTGGTGGCTTCGCTATATTGATTAAATGGACTGAAAGGCTAATTCATGGTATGTAACCTTTCACAGAAAACATAATTTAACATAATTTATGCCATTATACTACATAATTCACGCCATTATACTATGCAGCTTACAAATAATATAATATATGGCATTATACTAGGCAGGTTATATACTATAATTTATGCCATTATACTGTTACAAACAGTATACTTTGCGCCATCATACTGTGCAGGTTACAAGAAAAGTAGAAAATATTACCCGTTACAGCTGCTTCAGTGGGCTTCTCTCTTGTATCCACAAACAGGACGAGCAAACCTTGTAGCCACGAACAAACAAATAGGAGGAGCAAACCTCCCCAGAAAGAAGACCCGAGCTTATAAGGAGTCGTGGCAAAATGCATCTAAAATTGTGTAGCTTATGCCAAGCGGCAAAATGCATGTAAAATGGTGTAGGCTATGCCAAGTGTAGGCGCTGCATTATAAGTGTATTATGAAACTTGAGCAAAGCATTTGACACAAACATTAAATGTTCCGCTATTAATGTTAAGCCCAAAAGAGCATTAAATTAGCATATAATTAAAATTCAAAGGCTTTTATCCTAAGTTTCAATAAGAATCCAAAATCCATACTCTTTTTTCTGCAATAAGAGGTAGAAACGGAAATAGGTTTACTATATCACTATATCAAGCTAATTAGTGAACTTTTTATATCTGAAAACTTAGGATATCTTATTTTTACCTGAACATGAATGCCTTGAAAGCTGCGAAGCCAGCAATAAGACCCTCAACTTTGTTGTCCAATCAGAAATTATATAATAAATTTTATATTATTTTCTAATATTAAAACTTTGGTTAAAGTTGTGATGCACATAAATATTTTTTGTCAAACAAAAGATTAATAGGCAGTCAACGCTCTATCGATCGCTAATAGTCCCAGGCAGGGACTAATGAGGTAGGAGATTGTGTTATGTGGGTAAATTATTTTTGTGTTAGTAAATTTAATATTTTATGTAGATCTGTTCGCGAGATTAGATTTGTTGGGTTTTATAGAGCTGAGTTGTGGCAACAAATGAAACGAGAGCCTTTCCAAGTAAGCTACATGAGATGTTACTTATGACATTTGCTGGGTTTTATAGATCTGATGTTATAGATGAAAAAGGAAGCCTATCCCATCAAGGTATCTGGCAAAATGTCTCCAATGTGACCATATTCTACGTGAGGTAAAAGTTCCTACGTCAAAATAATTCCAAATGGTAAAGGTCATTGGAGTATATTTTCATATTTTGATCTTATATTCACATGAGGAGGACATGGGTTTGATTTCACTATTTTATAAGCCAAGTGGTAGTTGAGTTTGTTGAGAAATTAAGGTTTTGGGTGATTTTATTGGTGTTTTAATTTTATTAAATGCAGATGGTGTAGAGTGGATTGTAAAATTATTTTGTAATGAAAAAAAGGTTTATGGTAATTTTTTTTTTTAAACTAATAATAATGTATCAGTGAAATGAGTTTAAATGAAATATTTTATTGGTGAATGGAGTTTAAAATATATATAT
>APFE031396489.1:0-10287 GCA_000404065.3 Pinus taeda | reverse complement strand
TCTTTCAAATGAATAGAACCTTTACCTTTTATGAGTGCAGGGGTGTCATTTCCAAATGAGACCTTCTTTTCCTTTTCTAAGGTACTATATGACTGGAGTTTTTCTTTATCACCTATCATATGTTTCGAGCATCCACTGTCGATGTACCACTGATTTTCCTGTCCTTCTACATATAAGGCTATCCCACATCTTTCTAGTTGTGATTCTTTCTTTCTCCATGTTTTGGGACTCAATGAAGCTTGCTCCTTCTGAGTTGTTTGCCGAAACCTACTCCTGCATTTAGAATCTTCATGACCGAACTTATTACAAATAGAACATTCTATTTGATTTTCAAGAGCAGAAAATTTATTGTAGGTTATTTTCATGATCCCAGTCATAATTCTTTGTTTTTGAGCTTCTCTAGTCATGATGGTCTTGTAGGCAACACATTGAGCAACTTTGTGTCCAAAGTTATGACAAGAGAAACATTGGCCATTGAAGAAACTCTTGTGATTCTCAAACTGACTGACCAAATGATTGTAGTTTCTATTGACATCCATTCTTGAGGCAAATTGAGAACGATTTACCTGCAGTTGGTTGTAGCTTCTATTCATCCTTGATGTAAATTACCCCTGATTTACTTGGTGCTCTATATACATCCTTGAAGTAAATTGTTTTACCTAATGATCTGCCTTATGGCTTTCTTGTCGATTGTCAACCTGTTCACCTTTCCTTGCTGCATCAAGATAACTTTTCGAGGTGGATGGCTTCGATGCTTCTTCAGAATATCTGAGACCTATCTTGATTAGAGGAGAATGCTGCACTTTGATAATCTTATCTAAAGTTTTATATCCTTTAGCAAATCTAATATTAAGGGCTTTTGTTTTCTCAATTTCTTTTCTAAGTCCCACAATTTCACATTCTAACTTTTCATTGTGTTTATCTCTTTCAGCAAGTTGGAATGTTGGAGTATCTATAATCATATTCTTTTCCTCTAAACAAATTTTAAGTTTAGAAATTTCTTCATAAAGACCTTCTTCATCTATAGCATCCAAGAAATCATCATCTTCAAAGGCCATCAAAAGTCTATCGTTATTATATTGTTCATCTTCATAACTATTTGAAAGTCCATCACTGTCTTCATGTGTATAATAGCTATTCTTACTTACATTCTGTTTTCTGTTCCATCTAACGGGCTCCTTACCATTATCTTTATGAGGACACATGGCAACATAGTGACTGACTCTTCCACAAGCAAAGCATTTGAAAGGTAGCTTACCTATGAATCTTCTAGTCCCCTGTTGAAGGTTCTTGACAAAGTTTGATTCTTCCTCTCCTTCTGACATATGTCCTGACTCATTGTAATCTCATTTTCCTGAGGCTTTGAATGTAGCTTCTTTCTTGTCTGATGGTCCTCCTTTCCTCATTTCGTAAGCAGTCAGGATTCCGTGCAGTTGTGACATGGTAATGCTCTGTAGGTCCTGCTTTTCTTCTATTGTAGAAACTTTTGAATCAAACTTAGAAGACAAGTATCTTAGAACCTTTTCAACCAAAACAACTTATTTTATTTCTTCACCCAAGTTTTTCATACAGTTAACAATCTCATCAATGCGTAAGAAATAGTTAGCCACACTTTCATCATTGTGCATTTTGAGATTTTCATATTGAATTTTTAGAGTTTGTAGTTTTGTTTGTTTTACTTGATTATCTCCTTCATAGCTCAGAACGATCTTGTCCCATATTTCTTTTGCAGTTTTGAGCTGCATAACCTTGACGAATTCTGATTGAGATAGACTCCCAAATAAAGTATTGACAACCTTAGAATTTGTTTCATACTGCTTTTTACCAGCTGTATCTGTAAGAGTTATTGATGGAAATGTGTATCCTGTTTCTATGATATCCCAGACTTTTGTACCAAGAGATTGAAGATAGGTTGTGGTTCTTACCTTCCAATAGACGAAGTTGCTCCCATAAAAAATTGGTGGCCTGATTGATGCCTCCTTTTCGTAGCTGCTCATGATGATAAATCTTCCTTCAAGCGATCAAGCTTCTTTCAAAGGCCCTGCTCTGATACCAATTATTGGAAATAATACTAAGGGGGGGTGAATCAGTATTATCAAGTCAATTACTTTTCATTTCATACACAGATTTATACACGGTACTTCAGTTAGTGCAAACAACGTATATACGCAACTTTAGTTAATGAAACTAGCACATATGTTGTAGACTTATATATTCTTTAGATGTTGATCATATATCTGAGTGTGAGAACCATATAAACACTAACCAAGAACAGAAAAATAGAGCAGATAGTTACACACAAGAACACAAGATATAAGGTGGAAACCCAATATGGGTGAAACCACCTGCTGTAATTCGTCTCTATCTTCTTTCAATTAGAAACTTCTTTTTACAATGTTTTTGTACTAGTGCAGTCTTATACCAGTACGCAGGCTACAACTTGCAGAAGGCTACAACCTTCTCTCGTTCTCCAACTTCTCCTGGAAGGGAGCTACAACCCCCTTAGCTCTTGTACTAGCTGAGGTACTAGTACGTAGGTGCTGACCTACAGAAGGCTACAACCTTCTCTTTTCTTCTAGGGACCACATTTCATAAATTTTCAGACTGGATCCATGAATAACATCAAGTATATATACATCAATCAATCTTCTTTGTAAAACCTAATACTGAATCAAACAATCACTTCTATGAATGTTGTAACCAGAATAATAACAGTAACCAGACACCAATCCTTAACCCAAAATACTACAGCAATAAACCGAAGTAGCTAAAACATATTTTATGAGACATACGCAACTTCAAGATGAGGAACATGCGTCCATACACTTCTGTATAAAGGAAAACTTGCATATACGCTTCTTTGAATTACTGAACCGGTGTGTATACCCTCCTGTGCTGCGCCAAAACTGTGTATAGATCTATGAAAGACAGTTTTCCCTTTTCAAGTATTCAAGCATTAGTTATACCTGCATTATCAGATTCATAGATTAATTCATGCATCAAATATAATAGGTCAGAATCACACAAAGATAGTACTATTCAAGCGTTGAGATTTGACCCATCAATAGAACTCATCCATCTTGTAACGTTTAGGTTCCTCCTTGATTCAGATCTAGCTGTGCACCATAAACAAATAACCAATATTCTAGATCTTGCTCCTCATAAGATATTCAACGCTTAAGTCAATTCGCTTGCCAAATAATCTCTTTCTTTTTATAGTCTTGGCCTAACTCAAACCATGGCCCAAAACCATAGATAACCAATACTAGGGACCTAATACCTAGGTTCAATAATTCGGACGCAATACCAAGGTCTAAAACCATAGGTCCAATTATCATGGACCCAAAAATAATCTTTGCCACATGTACGTGCTTTTCCATGCATGAAAGTGCGTGTATACGCATACGCGACTTTTTAACATCAATACCACGTATATATGTGACCTGGTTAAAAGGAACCTACGTATATGAAGTTTTCTTCCATTTTGAGAGCTTGAACTATGATCTTCTACCTAAGTGCTTTGCCATCAAGGACAACACCTGTGCCATAGTGCCAAACCTGTGCCATAATGCCAACAAAATCTGCAATAATATTTTGAGTTCAGGGTACTACTATCAAGGTATATTCAAGAAACATTCTCAAAATATCTAAGACTACATTTCTGTGTGCCTCATCTGTGGGTGCTTTGCTTGATAATCTCCCTTTACCTGTTTGATCACTAGCTCTGAATCACCATAGACATAAATCCTTTTTTCATCCAATTTCTTCAAAATTTTAAGACTTGTGATCAAAGCCTCATACTTCACTTCATTGTTAGAGCAATCAAAAGCCAACTTGTAAGAACATACTCTAACGTTGCTGGGACACCGACACCATCCTTACCCACAACACCATGAAAATCCATGCTCCAAAGGCCTGCTTCGTCTTCTAAATGTTGAAATTATGCTTCCTTCTCTACCTTACCTTGATTGATCACTTCATTTTTTTTCTCTTCACTGACCATTTGCTAGTGGTATGTGGACTACTCAGAAGAATTGCTATTTTTTCTTTTTCTTGATTGAGGACTTCCTTAAAATTCTCTGAAGTTTTTGGCACACTATCTACTTCTACAATTTGAATATTTACATCATTTAATCCGCTATCAGAGTACAAAACAAATGATTATAAATCAATATGTACAACATTTATTGGATGATTAAATGTCTTCTGTTTGTTGGTGATCATGTACTTCATTTTATTCTCCTTGTATAACTTTCTCAATTGGCCGAAAACAGGAATGGTAGCTTAAGAGAAGTGAATTTGTAAAGTGCCCTTAAGTTTAGCACCCCACGATCTAGACAAGAGCATACCTAATCACGGTGGAATATTAGCAACAACCACATCCATCAAAACATTTTTGGCTGGGATTTGATCTAAAGACACTACCAAATCTTTCATAAGACTGATGCAATGGACTCTATTGGAATTGAAGGAGTACAAATCATGGTATTTCCGGGTAATATCCAGGCCCAACTTCTCCATAATGCCTTTAGGCATCAAATTATGAGAAGCTCCAGAATCAAACATGGCATTATGGAGAATGTATTCATGCAATCCGAGACTTAGATAAAAGGGAGGGACTTCACTATCTTCAGATTGACCTTCTATGGTTGGACCAAAAATGAGTTTAGGACGATCATCTTCTACATTTACCGTATCTGACAAAGGGTCTATTTGCAAAATTCTAGACACTCGATGTTTGTAATTGGTTTTCTTAACCAGCTCAGTTAAGGGAATGGACACTTTTAATTTAGCAATTTCATTTTCTAAATTAAAGGATGAAACTTTTTCTACCTCTTTGATAGTGAGGTCCTTCTTCTCCACTTGATCTTTCGCTACATTTTGTTGATTATTCTTCTCGTTTGTAATGTTATTTCTTGATGATATTTTGCTGGAACTCAGATTAACAGGCTCTTTCCCTTTCTTATGAATGTTTGAGGAGTCATTTTTCAATTGCATCTCTTTCCTTTTCTGAATGGGATTGATTGGTGTTACACAGTAAATTGTCACTGTCTCCTTGTCAGTCTCCCTACTGTGTCATGAAACTAAATCCATCATGCTCATTCTCTCTGAAATGGCCAAAAAACCCTCTTTGACTAAGTTTATTGGATCATCGCGACTGTTATTGAAATAACCGCGCTGACTGGCGGATGATAGTGCAATTGATGCGCTGCCAGTGCGGAAGCACACGGGTTTCCCGCGCTGATCGAATTTCATAGCTAGCGCGTCCTCTGCTTGTACTAAGTTGTGCTGACCAGACCTCTTCTATTATTGGGATGCGATGTCAGCGCACCAATCCAGTTCTGCACTCGCGCTGATCTTGTTTGGGCGAGTTTGTTCTAACAACCAGCCTTCCAGATGACTCCAGACCTAGTTGTTGGCTTTGTAAAGGTCACCCTCCCTTCTATGGCATGTCTGTTTGTCATATGAGCCACCTTTCTTAGAGATAAGCTTATCCTTCCACCATCCATGGAGACTCCTTCTCCTTTATAAGCCTCCACCATTGCCATGAGCAACTAGTTTTTGACATATAACTTTTGACATAGAGGAATTCATAGTGCTTTAGTGCTGCTCTTAATAGGCAGTTGGTGTGTTAAGTGTGGATTTCTAGAGAGCTTAAGGAAGGTTATGAAGTCTTGTTGCCTTGTGTGAGAGAGAGAGTCGTTTGTCTTGGGAGATCTACCTCCAAGAGTGAATGCTTACGAGACTTGCTGGGTGGACCATCTTGAGAAGGACTCAGCATCAGAACATTGGTTGTATCTTTCTCTGTTTTTGATTAATAAAAGATAGATGATTACTGTTATGGTTCCATTCTCATTTGTCTTATAATGGTTAATGTGAAGTACATCCTTTCTGACTGATGTATAGTTGCTTTTACTAGATTTCACGCTTGTGTTTGTTCTCTCTTTGCATGTGCAGGTTTCCATCCACGAGGATAGTGGAGGATCGTGACCAGCCAGAGCGAAGGAGTGAGAGCGGCATCTCTTCATCAAACAAATAGTGCCGGAATCCAAGTAGGTGTTCATTACCCACTTTTTAATTGCAACTAGGAACTTGCAGAGTAGCATTGATTGATTGTTGCTAGACCCATTCTAGGCTAGTAGGGATCGCCTCTATCCCTAGAGGGGATTTACCTCTCCAACAATTTGGCGACTCCGCTGGGGACATTGCCTGGGTCTCTTGTTGTTCATCCTTGTTTTTGAGTTTGATTAGTTCTCTGCTTTTGGATTTCCTGGTCCACTCTGGGAAATGCCTTAATTGTTCAAAAAGCTATTACCTTGGTCTGGGAGCTTTTGGTTTGATTCTGCCTGTTTTTTAGCCTCAGCGCGGTTTATATCAAAATAGTCGCGCTGACGTCATGTATATGTTTCTTTGACTCCACTGTCATTGCGTTTGTGCGCTTAACAGTCACGCTGACCTTTTTTTCGGGCCAACGCCCTTAATCCGTGTCCTTCCGCGCTGACAGCGCAAAGTTGCTACGCGTGTTGTCTGGTCAGTGCTTTGTTGCTGAGGGTCACCCGCGCTGATCCTGTAGAATTGAATTTTGTTCAATTTTGCCTCCTGGACCTTTGGTTTGGCTATCCCATGTTCTTTCCACCTGGTTTATGACTTGTTTTATGTTGTCTGAACTGTGAGATACTTGCTTGCGAAGTCTTGTTCCGCAAGGGTTCGTTTATTGCTTGTTTTTCGTTTTTGCAAAACCTTCCTCTTCGCTTTCGCTGCTTGGTTTGTATCTTGCCACATATTTTCAACTACTTGAGTGTGTGGGAATCTTGTTTGACTGGTTTTGAGTCTCTCTTTTGAGAAATTCTTAATTTGATTTCCTTTGATCATTACTTGAAGTTTTGTCTCAGACTCTTCACAATTTTGGATCTTTTTGCTTTTGTTTTTGCCTTTAAATTGGGTATGAGTGTTAATCGCCTTTGAGTGTTTTTATTTTTGATCTTTGGAAATCTCACCCAATTTTCTTGATTTGCACTTGACTGGTTCTTAGATTACATTAGGATCATCTTGTGTTTGAGAATTCTCTTGCATAGATCACACGTGCATAATTAGAATTCTCATTTGCGCATAGATTACATTTGCACACTTTTCAAGTGAATTGTGCATAGATTACCTTTATCCTTCGGGTGTTTGCTTTTCTCTATTGATTTCGCACCCTAGCCCTAGGGCATCTAGTGGACGTGTGTGTGTCAAGCCTTCCGTGGGATCTTGTTTTCTTGTTTGACCAGCCAACTTTAGATTCGCTTTTCACATTTGCTCGGTGATTGTTGAAAGTGTTTCGGTTGTCTTCCAAGCGATTGCCTTCCTCTTTTGAATTCCTTTTGTCTTGTTGAGATTAGATCACATAGCTCATAAACCTTAGTTTTTCTTTTGATTTGGAAAACTGCTTTGGTATCTTGGGGACTTTGTTGTCTTTTCATCGAGTGATTTTATTCTTTTTGCTTGGTGTAGCTATCTCTAAAAATCATTTTAAGTGCTTTGTGCCATTGAAAAGAAAATCAAACTAGTATCTTTTGCATTTAATAGTTAAATGGAAAAGAACATTTCGTTGGTTTGTGTTTTCAAAAGAAAAGTTTCGTTTCCTTACCATTAGTTGCATTAGGTTGTTTGATTGCTTGAGTTCGTTTTGTTTGATTGAAAAATTCCTAACCTTCTTATAGTTAGAATTCATCGAACGAAATGATGTTCTTTGGCTTGTAGTTTGCATCTAAGTATTTCTGAGAGATCATATGGTAGGGCCTGAAATCAAAACCTGATTCAAAATCAACCATAAAATAAACCGAATTTATCTAAAAATGCATTGGAACTTAACGAAAATATATAGGGGTCTAGGCTAGAGACGTGCTCTGGCGTCGTTAAACCTAGTCACTCTTGTTTCGCATTAAGGTTGGGTGATTCCTCCTGGTGTGATTCAATTGTGGTCTAGCACGGATTTGGGCTCCCACGTACCGTCGCGTATATATGGGGAGACTCCACTAGGTTTGCATCCTTTATCCATAGGAAGCCGAGTCTGCCGCCTTGTGAACCGTAACGCACCGAACATAGCATTCGGGAAGATTGACTGCAGTACGGAAAGTCCTTGGTTCTCATACGATTACCAAGGTGTATAAGCAGTTTTACGGATTGCTTGGTAAACCCTTTGCTTAGAATCTCCAGAGCAGTCACTTTTGATCCTTTTCAGACTCCTTAAAAGAAAAGGTGCCAGTGAGCATCTTGTCACTTCGTGCTCATTAAACATTCGAAGGAGACTACAGTCATATTTTCGTCCTTTTCTCAACTCTTGAAACATGAAAAGGTGAAGGTTAGTTCCTGTGTCTTAAAAATTTATTCGGCCACGATAACATTACTTGGTTAGATCTTGTGTGCGTTATCTTGAGTAGCATTCTTTTTGTTTGCTATGGCAACCTTTCTAGGGTTCACCAACCCAAGTTGCCCTCCTGACGGGAATCCTAGTCATTTCTCTCCTCTTGGGAATGTTGGTGCTCCTTATATGGTGACGTTATCCCTTCCGGGGTTAACTGTCGGGTTGCCTGTTTGGTTGTTTTCAACATCATTGGTCCCTGCCGTGTCGGCTGCTACTCCATCAGTCCCTCCACCTGAACAACATCATGTTGATCCTAAGGTGGATCTCTCCCCTTCGACGACTACTTCTACGTCTTCTTCTTGTACTTCGCCTCGTGAAAGTCTCGATTCGAATAACCAGGTGGCTAAGAAGACGAAGAACAAGAACAAGAAGAAGAAGTCTCCTAAGGGAGAGGCTACAAGTATAATTGTTACTCCCTCGAGTACACCTGAAGTCCAGCCCCCTTCCACTCCTCCGTGGAAGGTTAAGTTTCCTTGTCGATTATGCAAGGAGGACCATCTTCTTCGCAATTGTCCTGGCATTCCCAGGGTACTAGAAATATGGTCTCGCAATCCGGCCCACCCCTCATCGTCCTCTGAGACTCATGGCAATGCTACCTCATCAGTTGGGAATGGCAAGGGAAAAGGGAAGATTCGAATCCCCTGTAGACTTTGTGAAGGCAATCATCCCCTTCACCTTTGTCCACTCATGGATAAAGCCTCCACTGTTTTGGAAAGTCTCCCAACTCCCTCACCCCAACTCCCCGTTGGATATCAACGCCTTTCTGCAGCTGCAGATCATTCGCTTTCACATTCTCCTCTTGTCCAGGCCCCTCTTCTCGAACCCGGTTGTGCCTAGCCTGTTCCCGACCAACCATTGGTCGAATAGAGTGTCATCCACTCTGTTTCGGAAGAGTCAAATTCCCATGTTCTTCTCGTCTCATCGGATTCTCCTGAGCTCGATGATGGTTTTCCCATCCCAACCTCTCCGGAGAATTATGATTCAGTTCCTTCCGAGCAGGGGGGCAACCATATGGTTCCCCCACCAAGTAGTTCGGTCGTGTCCTTCGATTGGAGTTGTTTGACTACCCCTCCCCTTCCATCCCATGTTCCTTTTTGGGTCACCGCCTATGCTTCCCATATGGCACTACCTGACACTATGTTCGATGAAGGAGCATCGGTTAGTCTTATGCCCGTTACTACTTGGCGAGCTTTGGGTTCCTCATCGCTTGTCCCTGTTGCACCGAATCTCACCGCTTTTGACGGAGGAACGAGTCAACCATTAGGGATCCTTCCAAAGTTCCCTATCACTTTGGGAGGCAAGACTGTCTATATAGACGTCTCGGTTACCCAAGGCTCTTTAGACTTCAGTCTTCTCCTTAGTCGGGACTATGTGTATGCCATGGGAGCCCTTGTGTCTTCACTCTTCCATGTGGTTTGCTTCCCACACGATGGAAGAATAGTAACAATGGATCAATTATCGTTCTTTCGTCCACAAGCCCCTCCGGCACAATTGTCCTTCCCTCTTGGTTCGCATCCACCAGTTGCATCTGTCTCACCCCAGATCAACTACGTGGCCACCTCTCCCATGCCTATATCCAGCAATGTCACCATCGTGCATAGTGTCCTGGGGGCATTGGGTCCTGACTTCCAAGACATTGACCTCCCGCCGGGAGCGCCACTCTTGGAGGTCCCGACTTCCTATTCATTATGATGAAGTTCGGGCGGAGCATAGTTCATTTTCCTAAGTCAAGCTCCCTAAAAAATGAAATTAGGTCTAGTCGGAGCATAGTTCATTTTCCTATGTCAAGCTCCCTAAAAAATGAAATTAGGTCTGGTTCGAGCATAGTTCCTGATCTTGTGTCAAGCTCATTAAAAAATGAAACAAGGGTTATGAGGATA
>APFE031396482.1:0-29415 GCA_000404065.3 Pinus taeda | reverse complement strand
CCAATGCGGGAGAAAACCACCTGTTGCAAGTCATCTCAATCTTATTCTTAATAAGAAAATCCTTTTACAATATTTTGTACTGGTGCAGCCTTATACCAGTACGGGAGCTACAACCCCTTTGCTCTTTTACTATCCGATCCATTTACTAGTACGCAGGCTACTACCTGCTACAATGCTCCAAAGATTTCCTTTAGCTCTTGTACTAGCTTAGATACTAGTACGTAGGTGCTGACCTACAATCTTCTCTCCTCCAGGTATCACGTTTCATCAATTTTTAGACTGGATACACTAAAGCACACCAATACAATCTGAAGGCCACGTTTCATCCAATTTTCATACTGGACCCATCAATATCATTGAAGCTCACAAACACTGAGCAACATCAATACCCAATACTGAAACCCTGTCAATAAAAGCAGTCACCAGAACACAGAGCAGAACCCTGAACTCTGCAACACTATTCAGAACCAACTGTATCATCAAAATCAAACATTAAAGTGCATACGCTACTTGGACAATCCTAACCCGCGTACATACGCGTTTTTACCAAAGCCAACCCGCTTATAGATCTATAAATATTCAATCATGATTTGCAGCGATTTCAAACTTAAGTTATACCCAATTCAGAACATTACTTGCGTCAGTATACAGATCTAGAATAAACATAATCAATCATATAGAGATAGTTCATTTCAAACCATTTGATCCCGATCTATCCTTAGATCTTGTTCTCCATCAACTTGTGAGATCCCTCCTTAGCTTAGATCAAGCAACCCATAACCTGCATACTAGATCTCATCCTTCATCAAATATTCAAGCCTTTCTCAATACACCTGCGTAATGATCTTCTTCTCCTTTTATAGTCTTAGGCCTTGCTCAATACCATGGTCCAAAACCATAACAAACCAATACCATCAACTCAATACAAGGGATCAATACGTCTGTCGAGATGCCATGGTCCAAAAACCATAGGTTCAAATTCCAAGGACTAACTGCCACGAACAAAGGGTCCAAAAACCATAGGTTCAAATTCCAAGGACTAACCGCCACAGACCAATGGTAAGTTTTCCAACATATATGCGCTTTTCCTTGCATGAATGTGCGTGCATACGCATACGCGACTTGGTAATACCTGACCCGCGTGTATACGCGGCTTTGTCACAATGAACCTGCGTATATTGATATTCTCTTCATTCTTGTAGACTGATCCTTGCTTCTGACCTTCTGCACAATGATTTGTCATTTGTGTGGTTTTCCATCAAGGACAACACTTATCTCATAATGCCAACAATCAATGATCTTGGTGGATCTTGGTGTTGCCATCAAGTCCAAAGGGGGAGATTGTTGGCATTATGATGCATGTGTTGTACTTGATGGCAACCCTCTCATAGAAGAACATCTCAATTACATATACTTAGATGATTCTACAGAAGAGATATCAGATGTGACTGAATGCATGGGAGGCAGGACAACTCAAAGGAATCAGACGATAGTTCTAAAGTGTGACAAGCTAGCTTTGCCATCAAGTCCAAAGGGGGAGATTGTTGGCATTATGAGATAAGTGTTGTCCTTGATGGCAAACCACACAAATGATAAATCATTGTGCAGAAGGTCAGAAGCAAGGATCAGTCTACAAGAATGAAGAGAATATCAATATACACAGGTTCATTGTGACAAAGCCGCGTATACACGTGGGTTAGGCATTACCAAGTCGCGTATGCGTATGCACGCACATTCATGAAAGGAAAAGCACGTATATGTTGGAAAACTTACCCTTGGTCCGTGGCGGTTAGTCCTTGGAATTTGAACCTATGGTTTTTGAACCATGGCATCTCGACAGACGTATTGATCCCTTGTATTGAGTTGATGGTATTGGTTTGTTATGGTTTTGGACCATGGTATTGAGCAAGGCCTAAGACTATAAAAGGAGAAGAAGATCATTAGGCAGAAGCAGGAGAAAGTCTTGAATATCTGATGAAGGATGAGATCCAGTATGCAGGTTATGGGTTGGTTGATCTAAGCTAAGGAGGGATCTCACAAGTTGATGGAGAACAAGATCTAAGGCTAGATCGGGTCAATTGGATTGAAATGAACTATCTCTTTATAGTTGATTATGCGTATTATAGATATGTATACTGACGCATGTAATGTTATGAACTGGGCATAACTGAAGTCTGAAATCAGTACAAGTCATGATTAAATATTTATAGATATGTACACGGGTTGGCTTTGTTAAAGGAGCGTATGTACGCGGGTTCGGTTTGTCCAAGTAGCGTATGCAATTTAATCATGACTTGTACTGATTTCAAACTTCAATTATACCCAGTTCATAAAATTACATGCGTCAGTATACAGATCTATAATACGCATAATCAACTATAAAGAGATAGTTCATTTCAATCCAATTGACCCGATCTATCCTTAGATCTTGTTCTCCATCAACTTGTGAGATCCCTCCTTAGCTTAGATCAAGCAACCCATAACCTGCATACTGGATCTCATCCTTCATCAGATTTTCAAGACTTTCTCCTGCTTCTGCCTAATGATCTTCTTCTCCTTTTATAGTCTTAGGCCTTGCTCAATACCATGGTCCAAAACCATAACAAACCAATACCATCAACTCAATACAAGGGATCAATACATCTGTCGATATTCCATGGTCCAAAAACCATAGGTTCAAATTCCAAGGACTAACTGCCATGGACCAAGGGTCCAAAAACCATAGGTTCAAATTCCAAGGACTAACCGCCACGGACCAAGGGTCCAAAAACCATAGGTTCAAATTCCAAGGACTAACCGCCATAGACCAAGGGTAAGTTTTCCAACATATACGCGCTTTTCCTTGCATGAATGTGCGTGCATACGCATACACGACTTGGTAATGCCTGACCCGCGTGTATACGTGGCTTTGTCACAATGAACCTGCGTATATTGATATTCTCTTCATTCTTGTAGACTGATCCTTGCTTCTGCACAATGATTTGTCATTTGTGTGGTTTGCCATCAAGGACAACACTTATCTCATAATGCCAACAATCTCCCCCTTTGGACTTGATGGCAAAGCTAGCTTGTCACACTTTAGAACTATCGTCTGATTCCTTTGAGTTGTCCTGCCTCCCATGCATTCAGTCACATCTGATATCTCTTCTGTAGATTCATCTAAGTATATGTAAGTGAGATGTTCTTCTATGAGAGGGTTGCCATCAAGTACAACACATGCATCATAATGCCAACAACTTTCAACATTCTATGTTGAGTCAGATGGGAGCAAAGGAGCATCATCAACTCTAGAACAATGATAACTTATTTGGAAGAAGTTTCATATAGATCCTTCCAAGAGTTGTTTAGAAAAGAATGAAGCTGCAACAAGTGGATGGAATGACCATCAAGAGAGAGATACAACAAGAGAGATATACCCCTAGCCAAACCAACTAAGACACACACACACACACACACTCTCTCTCTCTCTCCCTCATACATTGATGGAATGACCATCAATGTATGTGAGAAAGAGAGAGAGAAAGAGAGAGAGAGAGCCCTAGCCAACCAAGCAACAAGAGAGAGAT
The DNA here is from genome assembly GCA_000404065.3 of Pinus taeda. Classification (NCBI taxonomy): domain Eukaryota; kingdom Viridiplantae; phylum Streptophyta; class Pinopsida; order Pinales; family Pinaceae; genus Pinus; species Pinus taeda. The sequence goes on along the minus strand of APFE031396482.1, from coordinate 25,849 downwards.
ACCCCTAGCCAAACCAATTAAGGCAAGAGAGAGAGAGAGAGAGAGAGAGAGAGAGAGAGAGAGACCTAGCCAACCAAGCAACAAGAGAGAGATACCCCTAGCCAAACCAACTAAGATGAGAGAGAGAGAGATTCCTAGCCAACCAAGCAACAAGAGAGAGATACCCCTAGCTAAACCGACTATGACAACCAAGCAACAAATGACATGAAGTACATTACTAAGCCTTTATATAGGCTTCATCACATCATACGACAAGCCCATAAACCATCAATGGTAAAATCAACACTCACCTAATTAAGGTAACTTAACTACTCTTTGACATAGTCAAGATTGACCTAGAATTACCCTTTTTAAACTTGACTTGGGATAAGCACCTACCCCATTTATAGTTTATTAATAAGATATTCTAGAATATAACATGCCCCCCTTAATCTAGTCTCCTATTTTTATGTTCAGACCTTGTAGCAGTGATCTAAAAAATAAGGGATACACCTACCTAAATATGTTCTGACAGTTTCCCCATTTATGTGTATTTCACTCCAAGCGCATAATATGCTTACAACTGTATGTTTAAGGATATGGTGCTATGAAACATTAGCAAGTTTCTTTTCCTGCATCCCTCGTGCTCCAAATACAATTACATGAGTTGAGTACTTCTTAACTAAGTACTTATTTACCTACTTTCTACAACTAATTGTGCAATTCACTATGGCTCATAAAACCATAAACCATCTCTCATTTTGCACTTATGATGCTCCAAAATTAGACTAAACATATACCTTCCTCATCAAAGCCATTGGTTTTTTTCCTTGTCTAAAACATTCAAATGATATTTTCATAAGTGAACATTTTCTAGCCCCAAGGAATAGCTCAATTGTTAAAGTTCTCGTTACTAAGTACCTTGCTAATTTGGAAGTCACAAGGTCAAATCTCCTCAACGCCTAGTGAGCGCTAGTATTGAAGCAAGAATGCTGCAATTCCTGGGTTGCCAACTTTACTTTTATCAACCCGGTAGTTCGTAACAAACTTGGAAGTGTCGGTGCTGTATGCACAAGTACTAGTTCTCATTGCAGGTTGTCACTTGGTTAGCTGGTGCGAGATCACTAGGAGCTCAAGCAAACTTCTATAGGATTTAGAAGAAGCTTTATGTGTGATGAAAGAAAAGAAATATTACTCTACAGAAGCTATTCTAATTGCAGAAAGGAAAAAAGGCTGGAATGTAAAGCATAACCTAGTAAACCCTAATTAACAAGCTAATTATACTTTTGCCAAAAACACTATGAAAACCATGAAAGAAATTCCATTACCTACTCAAGAAAGTAAACAACATCTAACCATGTTATTTCTGGAAGTAAATAAGCAAAAAACATATTTGTGGGATTTTATGTGAATTTGACATGCATCTAATTTATTGTGTGTGAGTGTGGCAGCGAACAGGTGGCGTTAAAGGGCAGTTTTGGAGCTTGGGAGGATGTAGGATGGTGTGGATGGGTTCTAGGAGGTCTTAGGTGGCCTTCTGGGGGATTTTCTCACACTCAGGCTTCAAACGATAACCTACAGGAAAAACTATAGGAGGACACAAGGAAACTACAGGAGGAAACATGGAAACTACATGAGGCCTATAGGAGGAGGCCGAGAGCAATTTCCACTATTTTGAGGGTGTGAGATTGGGTGAAAAAGGTGGAGGAAGGATGAGATGAGGTGTTAGGGCACCTAAGGTCTACCATGAATCACTAGGAGAGAGAAAGATGGTTGGGTTTGCTCAAGGAGAGAGGAAGAAGTTCTATGGAAAACAAAGGAAACTAGGGCAGAATTGAGGTGAAGTTTGGGAGACTTGTAGGGCATGGATCAGATGGAGGGTGTGATTAATGGTAAGCTGGCCTACTACTGGAAGAGATCTTTTGGATAGAAACTGACAGTCAACCAAGAAAATCAAGCAACCAATGAAATGAGTGCATCTAGGAAAAAACAGAGTTTTGCATAAAAATGATATAAACTATGATGTATGAAAGGAAGTACTGAGAAATGATGCAAGAAGGGAAAGCATGAAAGAGGACTATTGTAAATCAGGAAGTGAACATGATAAATAGGATCTAAAGCAAAACAAAACTGCACTATTAACCTACTAAAGAGCTGCAAACACTAGAAGTCCTATGAAGGAGGAAAATCTGTGTGTTTTGGGGCAACAAGAGGGTCTTTGCCTCAAATCATGGTCCCAGAGGGAGGAAGAGGCCAAGGCACTATTGCTAGCCTTTTGAATCTTTTCTGATCACTGCTTAACCTACTACAGAAAGCACAAATGGAAGCGAACTACTAAATCATCAAAAGCAACCTATTCTTAACCATAAAAGAAATACATCTAAAAACAAACTAATTTACAAAATTGAAGTAAAGCATACAAATACAAGTAAAGAGAAGCTTGGCTACTTGGATTGGGCCCTAACCCAAGAGCTTCAGCCCTATGAGGTAACTCAGTGCTAGCTCAAAAAGGATTCCATCTTCATTATAAAAAAATAGCAAGATTACATGAAACTGTCACAAGATAATAAGCTCGAAATTTGAGCAGAGCTTACATAAGCAAAAAATCCGACCCAAGTTAGGCCCTAGGCCTCTCTACTTATACATCTAAAGCTACCGACAACTTCCTTAAAATTAGGGAGGCTTGGCTCCCAAAACTCGAGATAACTAAGTCATCCTCCACTTGCTCGACTACCTTCTAGTGCATGATTCAGATGCTTGTACTCCAAGCTGAATGAAGGGGAATTCGAAGTGAGGAGTAATAAATGAGGAGGATTCCCTCTTATAAGTCCTCTCCTCTATCCACTTCGATTTATTGCTTCCATTTGACCACTGGATCCTTGACTTTGACCTCAAAATCCATCAATAATCTGCATTAAATACATGTTAGACCACATTGCATAATAACTAACTCAACTCACTTTATAAGCGTAAATATAATCAGAAAATCATACAATAAGATAAGAGAATGGTTGATTTGACTAGGTTAGGAGGTAAAATGAGCCCATATAATTACCCATTTATGAGGCTCATCATCACCCCCTACTGAAGGTGTTGCTCATTCTTTGAGCAACCTAGTCAAGCTTTTCATCTTTTATGGCCCTAGTGACCTCCCTAGCATTCCAGGCTTCTGATGTGGTCTGCTCATGTTCCCCATAAAATCTTGTTGTTCTATCTATGTCCTTTCATTTCTCCTCCTTTTCTTCTTCTCTTCTGCCTTCCAGCATGCCTAATAGGAGTGGAGGACTCAGTTTGAGGCCAATCCAGTTGACCTTTCAGCCTTTGCATGGAGCGCTTGTACATTAACACTCTTTTGAATGCTTCCTTTAGCCTCATTGGGGAATGGTATTCCTTGATCTGCAAACTGTGAGGTAAGGTGTTCCATCTCCTCATGCATGCATGCACACAGTCATCCCAAAGTAGCCTTTACATATCTTCAAAGTGTGCAATGGCTTGTGCCTGATTGGCTAGATATCTAGGGGAAATCTGAGGGTCATTGGCAAGTAGGTTGTATGTGCTAATGAGTGCCATAGGATCCGATACCTCAGCTCTTATCATTAATGGTTCATTCTATTCTTTTATCATCAATATTTTCATTTCTGATGCCGTCAATTCTTCATGGTTTATCCAGGAGGCCATGGCCATTAATTGCAGGTCCCCTAGCTTGGCATTGGGGTCCCACACATTCATGTCTGTGAGGGCCATGTTGTGTAGGTAGAACTCTGCCATATTTTCTTTATCCTCTGAGATGCTTTGGTCACACAGATCCATGAACTGTCATCTTGGAAAGGCATTGTGCCTCTTTGTGACAAAGTTTTTATCTGGAATTTAAGCCATTGATCCTTCAGATATAGGCCATAAGATTTGGATGGTGTTCTACATTGTAATGCTTTCATGGATAAGCTAGCCATGTATGCCAGTTGAGTCTCCTTCTCTTGCATCTGCCTCCTTAGGATTTCATTCCATTTTCAAGGTGGCTTCTTATGATGGCTTCTCTGTCTCTGAGAGCACTCAATTCTCTGCCCATTTCCTTGAGTTTGTTTTCCATATGGCGAACATCCTCAACTCCTTTGGATTTGGCTATCTGCATCCACCTATGTGTTCTCACTCTTTCTTTCTCCAATTCGAAAAATAGTGGAATTGCAAAATTCTGTGGGATTATCCTGCCTCCCTCAAGTAGATTGTAATAGGAGGCAAGATTAGGTTGGGGGTCAGGTTCTTGTAGCTCTTGTACTTCCTCCTTCATCTGTCGTTGTCCTTCTATATTTTTCTCAAGCTTTTGGGTCTCTTGTAGTTGGGACAATGTCTCCTGTAGGATTGTTTCAGCCTCCTGTAGGTCTGGTTTTGGGTCCTGTAGCACTGCCTTTCCTTTCCATGTAGAAGATCTTGGAGTCCCCCTTTCATATGTTATAGGTGTCTTGGAAGGAGATCCTTTCACCTTGGCAGATGGTGAATCTTCAATGGTAATGGGAAATTTTGAAGAGGGTTGAGGTTTGCTTGTTTTAATTCTTGTAGTCTTCCTTGCCCTGAGGAGGTCTGTCTTTTCTTCTTCTGCTTGGGCTTGACTGGTGTACTAAGGGCAGTGATGGCAGTGAGGGCAGCTGCTGCCTCTCTTTCCAAAGTCTCAGGGGACTCTTCTCCTTGCGTTGCCTTCTCTACCTATTTTTCCTCTTCTTCTGTCTCTTCAACTTTTCCCTCCTCTGTTTCTTTTCCTTCCTCCTTCCTTTCTTGTTTTGCCATGTCACCACTGGCTTCATCTTCTCCTCCTTGCTGTTCTTCTTCCTCACTGCCAGTAGGAGTGACATCATAGGTTAATGCTTTTATGTCATCCTCAGCTGTCATATTTAGGAAAACCTCCCATGCTATTGGGAGTGTAAAGGTGTGGAGGGCTTCCTCTATTAGGATTTTGATTAAGCCATGGTGAGATAACTACCCTGAATTTCCTGCTTGTACCTTGGTGCTGGAGTCAATGTGGGACTGAAGGAGAGAGTAAGGGATACTGAGCTTTTGAAGTGCTGGAGTACCCATGCTATACCTCAAGTCATGGAGGATTCTGAAGTGGTATCCATAGGCAATGTTGTGCCTCCCATCACAAGAAATGTATTTGATTATTTGATAGCTAACCTCATCCTAAGGATATGGTATATTAGCCCTTCTAATTCCATTTTTTATCTTCAATAGGGGTTTCATTATTTTGGAAGAATTTCTTCTTGGCAGCCTGGCCAATTGGTTTCTCATCTTTACTCCAAGGCAACCCAAGAGGAAGGGTAGTGACCCTACTAATGAATTCAGGGGTTATTTCAATGGATAGGCCTCTAATGGTTACAGTAGCATGATTTCTTGTATGAGGGACTAGAGAGAGAGCAAATTCTTGGGCAATTTTATCATCAAACCCTCGAAATTTCTCAAAGAAATTAATCTAGTTTTCCCTTGTGAATATGTCCACCACTTAAGGATGTCCATGGAGCCTAGTGGAGTTAGTGGGCTCCTTTATCATAAACCATCTTGTCATATTGCCTGTACTTTAAAAAAAAAACCCAAATATGGAGGTGGAGACAAAGAGTTTTGAGGAAAACAAAAAAATAGAGGGGACTGTGTTTTTTTTTAAATAAACATAATTTTTTAATGTATTTTCTGCCCTCCTAAAGACTTATTTCATTCTCAAATTTAGACCACTTCTTTCATATATTGATATTTAACAGGGGACATGCATGAAACCTACCTCTCCAGACTGAAATTCATGCCAAAAATCGGGTTTTCTCCCTTCAAAACAATTCATTGCCCCTCCTGTAGAAGCTCGTTGTCCCTCCTGTAGATTACCTGTAAGTGCTCCTATAGACAACACCGAGAGCAATAATATGGAGGAAATCGATGGAGGATGGTGGTTAAAAGGCTGTGGGGGCACAAGAAGACTGCTGTGGCTGAGTTATGAGGAGAGAATGAAGAAAAGGTGGCGAGAATGTGTGGGGAGGAGTGCTCATTACCCTTTATGGATATTTTCAGTTATGAGTGCTGAGCTGGCAAGGTGTACGTTGGCCATATTTGGACCATTGGTCCCCACCTACTTTGTCATCATGGCCCCTCCAAATAATCATCCCTCATTATTGCATCGGAGTTCACACTTCCTCACACTACCTGTCCTTGGCATCTTGTGCTTGAGTTGACTGTGCGCACGGGTGGGTGACATCTCGGATGAGTGGAGTCAACTAAATGAAGGTGGCCAAGTTAACTAGCCACCTTTCCCTCGTTCAATCTCAACCATCTCATTGCCTTCGTATGATCTCTAATTACACAAATGCAAATAAAGGAGTAACTTAGTTACTTACTTGTGATTCGAGTGTATTTGCTGTGAGGTGCTGTGGCTTTCTCTACTGCATGCCTTCATTTCCCTTCATGCATGTTGTCTCTCCTTGCTGATGTGTGGTCTTGTGCTCGTGTAGGTTCTTCTTCACTGGAGCTAAGTTGCATGTGCCTTTCCAACCTTCATGTGTGCACTCTCTTGCTGCTGGTGCTGGACTTCTATGGGATCAACTGCTACAGGAATTCCTACAGGAGCTCCTGTAGCTACTTCTCCCCTTGAAAATTCAGCTTTCTCCTGTGCTTGGAGCTCGAGAATGATGTCAAAGGTGTAGATAAAGATGGAGGGATAATAGGTAAGCTTCAGCTAAGGTTATTGGTGCCTTTTTTTTTTTTTTTTCAATATTGGAAAACTATTTTTCTGTGTTTTTTCTTAGATAGGAAAAACATAATGATGCTTGGTGTGTGATGCAGGCTTGGAAATGATGGCAAGGAGGTTTGAAGATGGTAGGAGGGATTATAGGTTCCTCATGAAGCTTTTTTGTCCCTCAAACCTCCTTCTGTAGACACTTTTGGCTCTCTGTAATTCCTATAGGAGTCTTCTGTAGAAAACACAGAGCCTCCTGTAGAAAACACAGTTTTGGAAGAAAAAGGTGTAGTGGGGCGAAGGAGATGCCAAAAATGATGGAGGAAGGTGTGGAGAAGATGAGATGGGTGCTAGTATGAATGTCAAGGTTCCCTTGGCACCTTATTCTGCTCCCCGTAGTCTTCCTGCAAACTTGCAATGTAATAAAAATTCATTTTTTTCTTTCCCTTTTTTTTTGAAAACAACTAGGGCACCTCAGAGAGGTTTTCACCTTAATTTCCTACCCTGGGCACCTCCAAGGGAGGTTTTCACCCAGGGATCTTATTCCTTTTTTTTTTTGACATCACTGGGCTGCCTCAGAAGAGGTTTTCAACCCAATTATGGGACTCAAGCGCCTCATGGAGGTTTTCACTTGAGTCCTTATTCTTTGTTTTTCTTTTTTCTTTTTCTTTAGTGAGTGGGTGAAGTGGAAGCTAAGACATGCTCCACTACCATCACTATTTTATTCAATTCTTCAATAAACTTTTGCTTGGAGAGGGGTTTCTTGTAGACTTTCAACTGATGTCCATTGACAAGCATGGGGATGGCTTCATCATCAATGGTTCTGATCAGAACTGAACCATTGTCATTGCATTTCTCCACAATGTAGGGTCCCAACCATCTTGTCCTCAGCTTCCCTTTGAAATATTTGTATCTTGAATCATAGAGTAGTGCCCAATCTCCCTCTTGGAATTGCTTCTCCTTGATATTTTTGTCATGCCATATCTTTCTCTGAAGTTGAACTACCTCTGTGTGGAGAATGGCTTGCAATTTGTATTCATCCAATCCATCGAGCTGAAGTAATCTTTCCTTCTATGCATGGATGAGGTCTAGGTCTAACTGAGCTGCCATCCTTAGGGTATTGAATTCAAACTCTATTGACAACAAAGCCTTCTTCCCATAGACCAGTTCATGAGGTGTGAACCCAGTGGTGGTCTTCCATGTTATGTTGTAGGCCCAAGTGGCCTCAACTAATATGTCTACCCAATATTTTCTACTACTGCTCACTACCTTGGTGAGGATCCCTTCCAATGCTCTGTTAGTAACCTCCACTTGCCCATTGGCTTGTGGATGGTAAGGTGTGGAAGTCTTGTGCTTGATCTTATGATGTGTGATTAGGTCTTCAATTAGGCTGGAAGTGAACTGACTGCCTTGGTCTGTGACCAACTATCTCAGATACCTGAACTTGTAGAATATGTTTTCTCTCAAAAACTCAGCTACTTTTTCCTGTGTCGCTGCTTTGATTTCTTTTGTCTCTGCCCACTTTGTTAGGTAGTTGGTGCACACAATGATGTACTGCTTCTGCTTTCAAGGAGGGTGAATAGGCTCCACAAAGTCCATGCCCCACTTCTCAAATGGATCAAAGGTCACTTGAGGTTGCATGGGAATTTCATCCTTTGGAGTGGGTTTCCCCATCCTCTGACACCGATCGCACTGGATCGTGTATCTCCTCACATCCTGATGAAGAGTGGGCCAGTAGTAGCTTGCTTGCAATATCTTGAAGGCGGTCTTTTTGCTGCAAAATGTCCTCCACAAGGCCCGTCATGACAGGTCAGGAGGATGTCAAAGACTTCCTCCTCCCTGATACATCTTCTCAAGATCTGATCTGGGCCAAGTTTGAAGAGATTGCCCCCAATCTAGCTGAAAGGGGCACTTTTCATTACTATCTTGCTCTTCTCTTTTGAGGTTAGGTGTGGTGGGAACTGTGCTGAAACCAAGTAGTTTACTATATTAGAAAACTATGGAGAGAGTACTGAAATAGCAAACAGATGTTCATCTGGCATTTGGTCATCCACCATTCCTTATTCTCCCGCAAGCAAATTTACTCTAGACAAAAAGTCAACAACAACATTCTCTTTACCAAGCTTATCAATAATGGTCAAATCAAACTGTTGCAGTAAAAGAAACCATCTAATAATGCGAGCATTTACATTTGGTTTGTTCTTTAAATATCTAATTGTAGCATGATCAGTGTGCACAAATGTTTGATAGCCTGTGATATAATTTCTGAATTTGTTTAAGGAATGCACGATAGCTAGGAGTTCCTTCTCGGTCACTGTGTAGTTTAACTCTACCTTTGACAAGTTTTTTCTTATAAAGTATATGGAATAAGGTAACTTTTCATCAATTTGTCCTAAGGATACTCCTATTGCTTTGTTCAAGGCATCTGTGTGAATGTGAAAGGGTAGGGCCCAATTTGGGCCTCTGAGAATTGGGGCAGTCACTGACTTGCTTTTCAAGGTATCTAGGGCTTCTTAATAGTTTTCTGACCATATGAACTCAACATCTTTGCCTAAGAGGCCAAACAAAGGAGAGGCTATCTTTCTGAAGTCTTTAATGAATCTCTTGTAATATCCAGCTAAGCCTAGGAAACTTCTGACATCTCTCAGCTTTTGAGGAGGTGGGACCCTTTGGATGATGGCAAATTTGTTAGGGTCCACCCGCAGTCCTTGTTGAGATATTGCATGACCTAGCACGGTCCCTTCAGTCATCAAGAATTCACATTTTTCTGAACTAAGGGATAGGTTCATCTCAATACACTTATCCAGAACTTTTCCTAGGTTAGATAAAGCTTCCTGAAAGTCAAAGCCATAAGGAGTAAAATCATCCATGTATATTTCTATTGCATGATGAACTAGTTCAGAAAATATACTCAATACCGCTCTATGGAAAGTGGCTGGAGTGTTGTACAAACTAAAAGGAAGGACCCGATATGAAAAGGTACCCCAAGGACAAGTGAAAGTGGTCTTATCTTGGTCTTCTGAGTTGATTTGAATCTGATTGTACCCACTAAACCCATCTAGGAAGGAGAAAAACTTTTTCCCTGCCAGACCGTCTAACACTTGATCTATGAAAGGTAAAGGAAAGTGGTCCTTTTTAGTGGCTTTGTTCAATTCCCGATAGTCAACACAAATTCTCCACTTACCATTTTTCTTTGGCAGTAGCACCCAAAGAGAGATCCATTCACTATCAGAAATGGGATAAATGAATCCTGCATCAAGCAATTTCTGTAGTTCTTCCTTAACAATATCTTTAAGTGCTGGGTTCATCCTCCTTTGAGGCTGCCTAATTGGCTTGCAATCCTCCTTGATGTATATATGATGAGTACATACTGAAGGGTGCACTCCCTTCATTTCCTTATAACTCAAGGTGAAGGCATCTAAATGTTTTCTTGGGAGGCTGCATAGCTCCTTCTCCTGGGAAGTAGATAGGGATGGATTGATTTTCAACGTTCTTTCTAGGTTGAACTCTATATTTTTGATACGAAGAGAAGTAGGGTCGGCCATACAAGATCAGTTGAGGGGTTGTTTTGGGTTTCTCTTACTATGTCTTCTAATGGTGATACATTGGGGGGCAGATTTTGAATCAAATTTTCAATCATATCATCCTCATCTTGCGGTTTTCCCCACATGGCGAGTTCTAATGCACAAAGCAGTGCAAAATAAACTTCATCCTCATCATCCTCCTCCAACCAGAGAGGTAGATCATGTTCTAGCAAGGGTTGGGCAAGAGGATATAAGGTTAACTGTTTGGACATGTGCCCGTTCTTTATGGTCATGTTCACAGCTCGACAACTGATGTAGGCATTTGCTGTAGCCAACCAGGGTCTTCCCAGAATGAAAGGATACCTAGTGAGCTTTGCCTTTGGCTGGAGAACCAATAAATCAACAGGGTACTCCCAATAATCAACGGAGACCATCACATCTTCCACAATCCCCTCAGGGGTCACGGTGGAGCGATCTGCTAGTTGCAGCACTTTCGTGGTCTTCCTCAAGGAGCCTTGGAGGTTAAGTTTGAGCATTGTTTCCTTCGTCATCACATTAATGGCAGCTCCCAGATCAATCAAGGTATGTGGGACCATTGTGCCATTGATGTGGACATCGATTACTGGGCTTCCAGGGTCCAGATATTTTGGGCAGATTATCTGCCCCAACATCAAGTCGGACAATTGTCCTATGACATTGATGGTTGTGGCATCTTTCTTGTGCCTTCTTGGATGCCTAAAGCACTTCTCTTTGATCAACCTATTGTAGATAGGCACATCTTTTATGGCTTGGAGAAGTGGTATCTTCACACATAAGTGTTTCAATTGTCCCAGGAGTTTAGTCTCTTTTGGGGTAGGTTGGATTGTCATGGATAGTCTCTCAGGAGGGGGTGGATTTACTTTAGGTTCACTTTCCTCTTTATCTTCCTCAACCTCCCTGGGTGGAGGCTGTTTGTATGGGAGAAATTTCCCAGATCGCAAGTTGATTTCTTGAATCTCCACAACATAAGTTGGGCATGATGGTTCCCCACTATACACTTGTTGAGCCTGTCTGTTGTTCGTGTTCGGATTTGGCTGGGCAGGCATTTGGGGTTGCCTTGGTGGAGCAGAAGGTAATGGTTGTGGTTGGGTAGGTGGTGGAGGTAGAAGAGTGGGAAGAGAGTTGTATTGGGGCCTCCACCCTTGATGAGGTGCATTCCACTGAGGTTGTAGCTGAGCATAGGTTTGAAATGAATGGGTGGTTGGTTGGGCATGATATTGAGATGTGAAGGACCAAGGAGGAGGCGTGGACCAGGAAGGATGAGCAGGGGGGCCCCAAGAAGGTATGGAGGTGACTTGGTTGGGGTTGTAGTATGCCTAAGATGTCCCTTGCATCCCTTTCTGTTATGGTCTAGGCCCATGTGGCATCCTTTGGTTTACGTAATAGATCTGTTCAATGACTCTTTCAGCCCCTTGGTATACAGCTTTAAGTCCAGACAAGGAAGGGCACTATCTGTAGAATGATTTTCTTCATAGACTGAACAAACCTCTATAGAGTTTAATGGGCATTCGTTCCTAGGATGCCTCTTGGTGCATCTAGGGCAAAAAATGTTCAAAGCCCTCTCTGCTTCCTCTTGTTTCCTTTTGATATGTAAGGTATCCATTTGCATGGAAAGAGTCTGCAACATCTCACTCTTGAAATCTTCCAACATGTTTCCAAGTTCACATTTAATGGATGAATTGGAAGAAGAGGTACTGGCTATGGGTTGACTCCCCCTACCTTTATTTCTGGCTGCTCTAGAATTGTTTCTAAAAACAATCTTTATGTCCTCATAGGATAGTTGGTAGATGTCTCCCCTGGCCAGTAGATGGAGGGTGTCTAAAAGGTCTTCCAAAATTCCCCTAAGTAGGACCAACTTCAAAGACTCAGGGTCAAGTGTACACCCATCCCTTTTGTAATTAAGCTGGAACCTCTGTTCATAGTCTTCTAGGGACTCATTACTTCCCATGGTCATTTGGAAGATTTCTTCTTCAGTATCTTTTGACCTATAATAGTCTCGATACTTGTTGTTAAAGGCCTGATGCATATGAGCCCAAGTTGTGATGTTATTGCCAGGTAATCCCATGAACTAGTGCAATGCTGCATCCTTGAGAGTAGAAGGGAACAATTTCAACTTTTTCTCGTCTTCTGCATAGTCATAAGTTCGACAGATGACAACAAACTCGAACAAGAAGGTGTCAGGATCTTTTGTAGTCAGACCATGGAAATGAGGTAGGGCTAAAGGGCTTATATTCTTCATTTTGGTATCCCCATTGGTCTCCCGAATGGGAAAGGTACCCTCTATTCTTTCTTCATCCCCTAGAATTTCTGTTTTCAGCCATTGGCCCCAGAGGAATGTTTTCTTCTTCTTCTTCCCCTATAGGTTCTTCAAATATGTCTGGTTGTTCACCTAAGGGTTCTTCTTGATCACAGCCACCGAATAAGAGAGAAGGTTGGCTGTGTGAATCAGTGGGGGTGTTAGGCAAAATTTTTCCCGAGTTATCTCTATTTCTACAAGGCATGAAAGGAAATCTTTTTGGTTGGTTTTTTTCTTTTTCCCCACACTGAAAGTACCTGCAGAAACTGAAATTAATTGAACAAAACAAATTTCAACTAGTTGAAATGAACTTGCTAAATGAAATTTGTAGAATTGAAAAGGAAAGCAAGGAAATGCAAAGCTGAAAGAAAAGAAATGACTAGTTTACTTTTACTGAAATGAAATTTGTTGAATTGAAAAGGAAAGCAAGGAAATGCAAAACTTGAAAGAAAAGAAATTACTAGTCTACTTTTGCCGAAATAAACTATTGGCATAATGTTGCAATAGGAAATAGAAGAAAGCAGTAATCAAAGAATACTCTGACGCTTCCTCAGAAACGGCACCAAAAAGGTGGTGAGCACTAGTATTGCAACAATAATGTTTCAACTCTTGGGCTGCCAACTTTACTTTTATCAACTCGGTAGTTCGTAACAAACTTGGAAGCGTCAGTGCTGTATGCACAAGTACTAGTTCTCACTGCAGGTTGTCACTTGTTCAGCCGACGTGAGATCACTAGGAGCTCAAGCCAACTTCTATAGATTCCAAAAGAATCTTTATGTGTGATGAAAGAAAAGAAAGATTACTCTACAAAATCTATTCTAATTGTAGAAAGGAAAAAGATTGGAATGTAAAGCAGAACCTAATAAACCCTAATTAACAAGCTAATTCTACTTTGGCTAAAAACACTATGAAAACCATGAAAGAAATACCATTACCTACTCAAGAAAGTAAACAACATCTAACCATGCTATTTCTGGAAGTAAATAAGCAAAAAACATATTTGTGGATTTTTATGTGTTTTTATGTGAATTTGACATGCATCTAATTTACTGTGTGTGAGTGTGGCAGTGAACAGGTGGCGTCAAAAGGGCGGTTTTGGAGCTTGGGAGAATGTAGGATGGTGTGGATGGGTTCTAGGAGGTCTTAGGTGGCCTTCTGGAGGATTTTCCCACCCTCGGCCTTCAAAAGAAAGCCTACAGGAAAAACTACAGGAGGACATAGGGAAACTACAAGAGGAAAGTAGGGAAACTACAGGAGGCCTACAGAAGGACGCCGAGAGCAATTTCCACTATTTTGAGGGTGTGAGAGTGGGTTAAAAAAGTGGAGGAAGGTTGTGATGAGGTGTTAGGGTGCCTAAGGTCAACCATGAATCACGAGGAGAGAGAAAGATGATTAGGTTTGCTCAAGGAGAGAGGAAGAAGTTCTATAGAAAAGAAAGGAAACTAGGGTAGAATTGAGGTGATGTTTGGGAGACCTGTAGGGCATGGATAAGATGGAGTGTGATTGCTGGTAAGCTAGCCTACTGCTGGAAGAGATCTGCTGCATAGAAATTGACAGTCAACCAAGAAAATCAAGCAACCAATGAAATGAGTGCATCTAGGAAAGAACAAAGTTTTGCATAAAAATGGTCTAAACTATGATGTATGAAAGGAAGTGCTGAGAAATGATGCAAGAAGGGAAAGAATGAAAGAGGAATATTGTAAATCAAGAAGTGAACATGATAAATAGGATCTAAAGCAAAACAAAACTGGACTTTAACCTACTAAAGAGCTTTAAACACTAGAAGTGTTATGAAGGAGGAAAATCTGTGTTTTTGGGGAAGCAATAGGGTCTTTGCCTCAGATCATGGTCCCAGAGGGAGGAAGAGAGGCCAAGGCACTATTTCTAGCTTCTTGAATATTTTCTGATCACTACTTAACCTGCTACAGAAAGCACAAATGGAAGCAAACTACTAAATCATCAAAAACAACCTATTCTTAACCATAAAAGAAATATATCTAACAACAAATTAATCTACGAACTGAAGTAAATCATACAAATACAAGTAAACAAAAGCTTGGCTGCTTAGATTGGGCCCTACCCCAAGAGCTTTAGACCTCTGAGGTAACTCAGTGCTAGCTCAAAATGGATTCCATCTTCATTATCAAAAAATAGCAAGATTACATGAAACTGTCACAAGATAATAAGGTCGAAATTTGAGTAGAGTTTAAATAAGCAAAAAATCTGACCCAAGTGAGGCCCTAGGCCTCTCTACTTATACATCTGAAGCTACCAACAACTTCCTTAAAATTAGGGGGGCTTGGCTCTGTTACATGGGAATTGTGTCCACTCGGATGCTGCTATTCCCACTAAGATGGGTGGCTATCTTAGAAATAAACAATCAAAGTCTACTATTGATTCCTTTTATGAAAATAGATGAGAAGAGGACCAAGAGGGCCAACCTAAGTCTTGTGGTTGATTTCCTCTCTTTCTTGATAGAGTTTCGCCGCTTCTCCTTTGTTTGCCCAGCTTCAAAACAACCTGTGGAATCATAGAAACATACTACTATGCAAGAAACAAAGATCTAAATTCATAAATAATGTAGGATCAAATGTGCATTAACCATTTACATGCATATATAAACAAGTACACAAGAATATGGAAGGAAAAAAGAATAGCTTTATTCAGATGAAAAGTAGCAAGAAGATTACAACCATGTGCTCTGACCCAGCATCATCCTCCAACTAAGAAGCCCTTCTTCACCTCAAGCAAAGCTAGATCACCCAACACTGCGAATGTACACCAGAATACCAACAACACTTCTCTATAAGATACAAAATTCCAGCCTCCGGAGCTCTGTGATGAGGGATCCATATATAGATGATTACAGAGAGGTGAGTCATCTTTTTGGATCTTGATTAATGTCTTCTCTCTGATAGTTCCTGCTTCCACTTGGAGAATGATGATCTCTTACTCATCCCTGGTCGAAAATGGAATGGCAAGTGTCAGAGGGGAAGCTTCTGGAAGATTCCATGATCTTCCACCTCGCATTTTTGTCCCTGCCATTTGTCCATTCCCGACCATCGCACCCTACAAAGGAGCAAAACAGTATGCATCGCACCCTGTACATTGGGAAGGTGATATGCATCACACCCTCTACATTGAGCTTTCAGTATGGTCCAGTTTTGACCATTTATGAGTAGATTTCAGTGGAGAACTTCTGGGAGATGATGTAATCAGTTGACCTTGTTCCTTTAGGTAGTGAAGCAACACTTTCGGGGACTTAAGAGCCCCCAGTTTATGGACATTTATGATTGCGGTTGAAGTGCCTAAAAATGCCTATAACACCTGGGAGGTAGGTCTGTGCAGCTTTCAAAGGCAAGGTAGGGCTGGGAAGTAAAGGGGCCTAGGAGAAAAATCTGCGCAGTTCTTGAGATAAGTGAGTCTCGGTTGAGGGATGAAACTAGGGGACACTTCTACACATTTTTGGGAGGTAAGGTAGTCTTGGTTCTCTGCACATTGCAGGGTTCCAGTAGGAAATGGGGGAAGCTTGAGGACTGATCTTGCGAAATGCATAGTTCATGTCAAGATAGGAGGAGTTATTGTGAAATTCTGGGGATGAAGATAGGATGCTTAACTCTATAATTGCGCAGTGAAACTACCTTGGGGGCAGTGACTATGCACTGTGTAGTTCTAGGAAGTAAGTTTGCATCACTGATGGATGAGACTGCATCATGCACAGTTCAGTCGGGGTCCAGTGAAAGTGAGTTTTTTGGATGGAAGGATTTTCGGAGAAATGGCTAAGTGCAGGAGGGAAGTTGT
Organism: Pinus taeda; assembly: GCA_000404065.3. Lineage (NCBI taxonomy): Eukaryota > Viridiplantae > Streptophyta > Pinopsida > Pinales > Pinaceae > Pinus > Pinus taeda. Next base: position 9,507 of record APFE031396482.1, on the reverse strand, counting down.
GAGGAACTTGAAATTGTGATCACACACTTAGCATACTTTGATGACACGACAACAAAAACCACCATAACAACAAGGCAAATCATTACCCTCTGTGAGGCTACCCTAAAGCAAAAAGCGACAAGTGCGACACTCGAGATAGATTGTAGGAAACCTGTGACGACAATTGTGTGACAGTTCTTAAAACTTTGTGTCTGAGTGCGATGGATGTTTTCATAGCTAGGAAAAATCGAATACACAAATACTAACCTTCAAAATCACCTGAAAAGGATCGTAAGCATGGTAAAACAATCAAACATGCCAAAGGGCGAGAGTTGATCAAACAAGAAAAGGGGGTGAAAAGACTCTAAGAAATCTCATGAAATGAGCTGAAGTGTTTGCAACAATAGAGGGAAGAGTCAAAGACCATGGAAGGCTCTAAAATTTAAGTGCAAGCCGGAATTTTGGAGGGTGCTGTAGCAGCTACAATACTTGGCGACACACTAGTTGAATACCAAATTCTCTGTCTTTCTTCATTTTTTTAGTGCAGCGCCTTGGTCATTCAGGGAGTATTGATTCATCGTGAAGATTACTTTCTCTTCCCCACATACCCCATGGGCAGACATGGTTTACCTTGTACCTTCTTAGTTGAGCACAACATAAGATTCAACTAGATCACAATGTTTCAAATTGGGAAGGGTAGTTTAGCTAGCGAGCTTAAGATTTCTAGATTATACTTTTTCATCTCTGGTGTTGCTCCACTACCAACAGGCTGGGACAGTACCCCGACGGAGTTACGCTGGAACACAAGAATTTCTCCACTTCCAGTGAGCCTAGATAGTACCCCAGTGGAGTTGCTTGCTTCACCTCTCTGCGGAAGAAGCCTTTCTCTTATTTCACCTTTATTTATTTATTTAAAAAGAATTGTGCATCAACACTTATTTATTTTGGGGCGCAAGAGGGATCCTAACTTATTGAGAGAAGGAGAGGTTGTTCCTTCAGAGAAGCATATAAATACCTCTGATTTAGGTTTGCTCATTTATATTTTTCCCCTTCTCCATTTCTACTAGTTGGATAAGGTTGAAAAGACCAAAGCAGACAATTGAGTATAGGCATGAGGTTGCCAACCTAGACAGAGGTTCATGGTTAGAACAAAACTCTCCTTACTTATGGATCATATTTTCTATCTGAACTTCATCGGTTAAAATTTACAACCAATATAAAGAAGGTAGACACAAGACTGATCAAGGGTTGTAGTGTCACAAGACTCTTTAAACTTCAGCCACACGCACACTGGGAAGCCACAACACGGTAAGGAACAACACTTATTTACATAAGAAAAACGATAGAAAACCAAAGAAAAGATAACAACAAATAACAAAAGACTATGTACATAGTACGGGGCATAACCCCATATCTTCATTGCAAGTAATATTTGAAGTCTTAGCCATTGACACGAAGAGATTTAATCTTCCCATCAAGTGATTGAAGATGATACATGTATTGGAGAAACTTTTCATGGACTATATAAGGACCAATCCGCAGGGATTGAAACTTAGTGTACTTGCCTTTTTCTTAGTGGCCTTTGTCCCACTTCAAGACTAAGTCACCCACACTAAAGCTAGTCTTCCTTGTAGACTTTTTGTTAACCATCTCTGGATACAGTTCTAATGGAGAGGAATTTTTTATTTTTCTTTAAGCCTTTCTTCTTGTAGCTTGTGCAGAGTGTCCATCCTACACTGAACTAAGAGAAATGGATTTCCATAGGATTCTAGGGACAATTGGAGAGCAAGAAAGTATATGTTCGGTCGAAGGACAGGTATTCAGGGAAGTTTTAGGTGTGACTCAGATATCCCATAAAGAATTCAACAAAGTGGAGTTCTAGTCTCGATGCTCAGATAAAATGGTATTTTTTATGATATGAATGAGGTTCTTATTTGTGGATTCAGTAAGACCATTCCCTTGTGGATAATATTAGAAGAATGTTTCAAGACAATACCATTTTCCAATGCAAAATGAAAAAGTCTAAGCGAGGAAAAGTACGTAGCATTGTCAAAAAAAGTGACATAGGAATGTTGAACTTGGAAATGATATTATGTTGCAAAAAGCTAATGACTTCTTTATCCTTCACTTGTTAAAGTGAAATTTCCTCTATCCACTGCGTGAAATAATCTGTAGCAATCAAAATATAATGGTGCTTCTTTGATGAATGAGGGAAAATTTCCCCAACGATATCCAAGCCCCACTCTTGCAATGGTTCTTCCACAACAATAAGCTACAACTGGGCTGCTCACTTTCGATTTCTGTTGGTGCACCTTTGATAGACCGGACACTTGCGGGCATAGGAATGAGCATCTTTGAATAATGTAGGCCATTAGAAACCATACCACATGACCTTGTGTGTTTTGGCGTTTCCTGCAAAGTGTCCCCCAGCAGGTCCATCATGAAGATCATGTAAAACCTTATCTGAACTCTATTCCTCCAGGAACTTGAGCAATATCCCATTGTGGTGCTTTCTATATAGCACCCCATGCACTAGCTAGTATGATAGTGGTTTGATTCAGAGTGCCCTCTTCTGCCTCAAGGAGAAATGAGAAGGAACAATGCCATTCTTATGGTACCGACGCACATCTACGTACCAAGAGTTTCTATCTTAAGTGAGAGAGGCTTGCTCAACATTGTACATTTCTATTTCTTGCTCCCAGCATGCATTCTCTTGTTCTTCCTCTTGTGCATTGGCTACTTTTGCTACTAACTTAAAAAGACCATGACCCTTGATGGTGTGAACTGGTTTGATGTCAAGATTGTATTCCAGTGATTTGGTGACCCAGTTTTCCCTTCTCTCACCCAGATATTTCTAAACAAGCAGTGATCTAAATATTGGGTGTGGGACAAAGATAATACAATGGTTTTTCAACAAGTACGGTATGAAGTGATTCACCGCCTTGTATACTGCATAAGATTTTTTGTCCACGGTGTGATGGTTGAGCTCTAGTTCTTGCAAGCTTGTGCTAATGAAGGATATGTGTCGCTTGTTGTTTAGCTTGTCCTTCTGAGTGAGCACAACAACGGGAGAAGTTTTTGAAGTGAAAGTATAGAGCAAGAAGTCTTTGTTGAAGTCTGGGTTGTAAAACGGTGGTAATTTTGCTATTGCTTACTTTATACGGGAAAACACATCCTTTTCCCTTTTTCCCTAACTGTAGACTGTGTCCTTCTTGATCACCTCCTGTATAGATTTGACGATCTAAGCATAGTTGGAGATAAAAATTTTGAGGAATTTGATCTTCCCCAAGAAAGATTCCATGGCTTTCTTGTTCATGGGGTGGGGAATCTGCATGATAGTCGCAACACTATCTAGATCTACCTTGATCTACCTTGATCAAAGTTAGCTACCACTTTCAAGATAACAACATTGAGGTCAATGGCTTTCTGTAAGCCCAAGACGAGTGCTTCATACTTCGTGGTGTTGTTTACGCAATCGAATTCCAAGAAATTATAGATTAAATGTTATTTGTAGTAGGTCTATTAAAACACAACTAACTCTAGAGTCCTCCTATGTTTTGGATCCATGAAAGTACATGTTCCACATATCATCTATACAGGGAACACCTACTGCACTAGTACTACGTATACTACTATTATTACTACTTACTATACATGATTAATTTTCTCTAGTTGAACTTGGAAGGAGGTCCAACTGTGTGTCTGGTGGGAGAAGGGATGATTCTACGAGATAGCACCCCAACTGTGTCTCTAGGAAATAATTGCCAAAAACAAGTTCCGCAAAATCCAACAACTGGTTATATCCATTTAAGGGAGTTACATTGTGCTTCATGTATCTCTCTGAAAATAATCAGATTTGGTTGTTCCTTCCCTTATACGAAATCCATAAGTGTGACCAGTCAGTAGAAAAGTATCCTTGTAGCTTTCTTGACTAGTCTTTGCTCAACAATACCCCATATGCTTCACGGATGTCGACAATTACAATATTGATGCACTGATGAAATCATTCATCAAATGATAGCCAGATGATCACATCCTTGAGTTCACCAATTGATGGAAGACAAGTTTTGTCCAGTTGGATGATATATGCATGTCTTTTTCCATTGAGCGTTGATTTTCTTGTCCACAGAGAGTGACATGAAATTAACTGATGCACGGGAATCAACCAAGAAGTTGTGAACATTGAAGTTAAAGATTTCAAATAACAACAAGAATGGTGGAAAGAGTGAGTTTTCCTCCTCCATGTGGAGTGCATTAAGCATAGATGCAAGAACGTTAGGAGACTTACTAGATCCCTTGTTTGAATAGGTGCCATTACCAATAGAAGTTTTCCCAAGTGCTTGTAGAAGAATGTCTCAGCGGTTCGTGATTTTCGCAAGTTCAAACAGAAAAATATTTGCACGAGCATTCTTCATGTCTTCTACAATGTTGTACTATATTGCGAGAAGACTCACCGAGGTGTCTAGCGGTGGAAGTGAATTCATGGTTTCCAGTGGGATGGTTCTATCTCTATTGCTTGTAGAAACACTTTTTGTTGAAGTTGTCTTCTCGGACTTGCTTTGAGTGTTCTCTCTTAAGTCGACTAGAGAACCCATTTTCCTTAACATATTTTCTCTAAATTTCTGTTTTGGTACCTCAATCACAGTGGTGGCCCCTTTACCTCTCAAGTTGTATCAGTTATTTTTCTTCTGGGCCGGACCATCACTTGGAGGCTCCTTATTGGTGGTGTTTTTCTAGGTTACTAGAACGCATTGATACATGTTTACTTTATGCCTAGTGCTTGGAGCTTCATTGACTATAGAAACTTCTTATTCGTCATCAGGGTCCATTTGTTCATCAACCATGACCTTGTCACACAACTGTGTAACAAGACTACTCATTCCATGGTTCCATTGTGGGCACATTTTTTTCTAATGATGTTCATGGTGGAACATGTAGTATGAATTTGTGCCGGTTTTCTCAATGTTCAGAACCATGTTGGGGCTCCGTGTAGATTTGACCAACTAGCTGTTGTTGTTGTTGGAAGACACATTCTTCCTTTGCAGGTATCAGGGGGGCTACTACTCATAGTGGTATCACTTTTCCTCTATTTAAGTTCAACCATTTCGGTGGTCAGGTACTTGACGAGATGAGTAAGGCTCTTAATATCGTTGGTTTCCTTTTCCTTGGCCTTGCGCACAAAGGTCTAAGGCCTCTTACCTGTGCATTTGGATTCCTTATTGGTTTCATCATATGCAATAACTCTAGTAGCACATAGGTCCTCTACGAAAATAGCCTCTTCATAGTTTTATGTTAAAGTTAGTTTCACAGCTCACTTGACAAGCTACAAAATATTGGTTGGCAAGGTAGAAATGTAGTAGTTGATAGAGACGGAGTCGTGAGGTTTTGTGTCGTCCAAGAACTTGTTCAAATATAGTTGAACCTATGATTAAAACATTTAACCTTTTCTTTCTACTCCATCTTGAGACTACCCAACTCCTTCAGTAACATGGCAGGGGTCTTGTCTTCAACAAATTTTTGAAGAAAGATCCTTTTGAATACCCTCTAATTCTATATGGAATTTAGAGGAGGGTTTTGCTACCATACATCTCCTCTACCATCCAAGTTACATGGACATAGTCTACATGCAACATCACCATAACGTACCTCGAGTGTCTACAGATGTAGGTAGAAATTGTCTAAGTGGTCTTCTGCCTTCACTACCTTGTGAGGGTCATATTTTGTTAAGAGATTATCCGCATGTCTTGGAATCATGTAAAAAACACCTGGAAGTGCCAATGGGCCCTGAGTCATCCAATCCATATATTGGTCTGCCATGTTAGCTTCTTCGTTTTCTTGCTCTTCCTCTTTTGAATTTGACGATTCCTCTTCTAAATCTCTTGATTCCTCCTCTTCTTCTCCTCCTCCTTCGTTTCCTTCCCCTCCACCTCCTCCATCGAAACTTGAACCCAAGAACAAGTGGTGGCCTTCTTCTTCTCCTTGAAAGAGTGGAGGTTCTTCTTCCTTATCCATAACTTATGCTAGCTCTTTAAGAGTGGAAAGGATCGCTTCTTCAACAGATGCAACTACTACTCCTATGGGGGTAGTCTTGTCCTTATTTTGAGAATATGGAAGAGAAAACACTGCAGGAATCAGTTAAAAAACTTTTTCAAATTGAAAGTTGATGGGACAGAGAGCCCAGATTTGATGATACAGGATTTCACATTCAAGCCTAACAGGTGAGGAACTACCAACTTTAGAGTTGCAGGTAGGGGAGAGTGAGTGAACGTTACTTCCTTGACCAGAAAATGGATGAGTCAGATCAGTGGGACAATCAGCCATAAAATACTATTGGACCTCCTTCTAGCACCAAAAATGTTGACGGTGTTGGATCTACCAACATTCAAGGGATCTCCTTGATATGAGGTCCTAATTAGACCTCACACCATTTGGTGTAGGAGTCTCATCCGATATAATGGGTTAGCTACCAAATGCTTAGAGATTTTCCTCAACACTAGTTATGAACTCATGAGAGTGTTGTAATGGTATCTTCGATTTGCAAAGTGAGTGTGGCTGGTGAGTGTGCAACATAACTGTGTTTTGGTTCTCTTACTACAAAAGGGGGAGAAAAGTGAGCCTCTAAGTGAGAGGTAATAGTACCGTCGAGGAAGAGACACAGGTGAACCAGGAAGACCTGTCCAACATCCAATGGAATGGTCCACAATGGATTCGGTAGTCGTTAAAACCAAAGAGTATGGAAAAGTTCGTCTACCATCCAACATAATAGTCCAAAATGAATTTGACATTTGTTATAACTGATAAGAGGGAAAGGTCTGTATAGTGTCCATCAGAATAGTCCACAAGGATGAGATAGTAGTGACAACCATTACAACACATTCCCATGAAGATAAACACTAAAACAATTGAAATAGTTCTTATTACATTTGAAAAAAACATGAAATACAAATTCTCCTCGAGGGGGAAACCTCCTTTATATTACACAAATGAACAATTCTTTGATGATAAAAATGAATAAACCTCCCTTCTATATATAGGAGTCTAAGGGGTCACAATATAATCAATCTGACCTAACAATAACATAAGGGCACACTAATAACAATAATGGGTTTCTATGGGGCATACTAATAAAATTATGGGGATAATAGGGGCACAATAATAACAATAAGGGATACGATGACAATAGTAATGGGGGAATCACTAGTATTATAGCGACCTAACATGCCCCTCTCCTTTTGAAAAGTGTTGTCCTCAACGCTTGAGTAGTTATAGATACTTCTATATAAAATTCTCATCCTCCCATGTGGAATATTTAGTGGATAAGTTCTTCCACATGATGAGATACTCTAAAATTTATCCATTTCGTAGCTGTTGAGTTCTTGTTTCTATCACTACTTCTAGTTCCAATATGATTTTTCCTTCGTCGTCAAGTTCTGACAATATTGTTTGAAGAGGGAGCTTGTCACCTATAACCTTCTTTAAACATGAAACATGGAAAACTGGGTGCACTTGGGAAGCTGCAGAAAATCCAATTTGTATGCCATAGTACCAATCTTTTGCAACACCTTGTACAAACCATAATACTTTGGTGATAATTTATTATCCTTATTAGCTTGCTTGAGGGATATTTGTTTATATAGTTGTAGCCGTATGAAAAACCAGTCACCTACATCAAAACTTCTTTTGCTGCACTGTTGATCTGCCTATTGTTTCATTCTATTCTATGCCAATGTGAGGCTATCCTTTAAGAGTTGGAGAATTTTTTTTTGATGCTCGATGTGATGTTCCACTGCTTGAACCTTATAATTTTCTCTTAAATATTATGTGATGGATGGTGGATGATATCCATAAAGTGCCATAAATGGAGTCATTTTTGCTGTAGTATGGAAGGAAGTGTTATACCACCATTCATCCAGAGGAAACCATTTGACCCATTGTGTCTATTTATCAGATATAACAAAGCAACGAAGATATCCTTCCAAACATTTGTTTACTATCTCAGTTTGCCCATCAGATTGAGGATGATAAGATGAGCTAAGAGCTAACTGAGTACCAAGACAAGAAAATAATTATGTCCAAAAATTTCCAGTGAAAATGGGATCTCTGTCACTTACAATAATCTTTGGGTTTCCATGTAGCTTTTGAATTGTTTCCATAAATACAGTAGAAACTATACTGGCTTTAAATGGATGTGATAATGCACAAGTGTGCATACTTGGTAAGTCTGTCAACTACCACCATGATGACACTCTTTCCCTCAGACTTGGGTAAACCTGTGATAAAATCCATTGAAACATCTTCCCAATGTTGGCTTGGAATGGTGGATAAAGGTTGTAATAGACCCGGTGTCTTAATTGTTTCAACTTTATTTTGTTGGCAAACCACACATTCCGCCACAAACTTTTGAATATCTGATTTAAGGCCATCCCAAAAAAATTCCTTCTTAACCCTGTGGTAAGTTTTTAAAAATCCTGAGTGCCCTCCTAAGGGAGAAGTGTGCAATTCCATTAGAATTTTTGTTTGAGTTGGGAATTCTTACAGAGGTATAAGCGATCTTTGTACCATAGCGAATCATTTTTCCAGCTAAATGTATCATATGTACTGTGATCTTGTTGTAACTTTTGAATGAGTGCCCATATTTATTCATCACTCTTCCATTCATCCCTTGCTTCATTTACCCAATCTGGCTGGATAATAGAAATGGTGCTTAACAATGCTTCCACATCCTCATCCTTTCCTGAGAGTGCATCTGGCACAAAATTTTGCTTCCCTTTTTTGTAGATGATTTCAAATTCATAACCCAACATCTTTGTGACCCATTTTTATTGCTCTTCATAGGATAATCTTTGTTATAAAATGTATTTAAGGCTATCGTGATCTGTTTTTACCTTGAAGTGTCTTCCCATTAGGTAGGGTCGCCATTTCTTAACTGCATGTAGTATTGTCAACATTTCCTTCTTATAAATAGCTTTGTGTAAATACTTTCCTTTGATTGGAGGACTTTCGAAAGCAATGGGTCTTTCATCTTGCATTTAAAAAACACCAATTCCATTTCCTGAAGCATCACATTCCACAATAAAGGTTTTTGTGAAGTCTGGCGTAGCTAAGACCGGTGCTTGGCACATTGCCTCTTTAAGATGTTCGAAGGCCTTTGTTGCTTTTGGAATCCATGAAATTGCATCTTTCTTCAATAATGTTGTTACAGGTGCTGCTACTCTCCCACAATTCTTAACAAACTTCCGATAATACACTGTCAACTTGAGAAATCCTCACAAATGCTTTATGGATGTGGGGATTTTCCATTCCTTAATGGATTTAATTTTGCTAGGGTCTACCTTAACACCTTCATGAGATACAATATGACCTAGATATTCTACCTATTGTACTCCAAAGAAAAATTTGCAGCTTTTTGCATATAATTGTTTCTCCTTCAATAGTTTGAGCACCTTGTCAACATGTTCAACATGATCCTTCCAAGACTTGTTGTAGATTAGTATATCATCAAAAAATACTAACACAAATTTTCTAAGG
>APFE031396481.1:353198-366795 GCA_000404065.3 Pinus taeda | reverse complement strand
TCCGCAGCTGCAGCGCTCGAGAGATCACCCTTCCCAGATTCTCTTTCCACTTCACTTTCATATAGATCGAGCTTTTGAAACAATAACCCAATATTTCAGATCTTAAGATATTCAACCCAAAAGCATACACAAGCCAAATGATCTCCTTTGCTTTATATAGGCAAGCTCTTCCTCAAATCATGGACCAATACCATAACAAACCAAAACCATCAACTCAATACTAGGGATCAACATGTCTGTCGAGATGCCATGGTCCAAAAACCATAGGTTCAAATTCCAAGGACTATCTACCATGGACCAAAGGTAAGTTTTCCCACATGAAATAAACTTTTCTCTGCATAAAATTCCGTGAACTTTTCTCCACATGAAATAAACTTTTATAAACTTTTCTCTGCATAAAATTCCGTGAACTTTTCTCCTGCGTACTTCTTAATTCTCATCATATTGAGAGCCATGCCATGGGTGTTTCCATCAAGTACAACATCTGTAACATATAACCATACCAGAAACATAATGCCAACAACATAGTAGTCTTTGAAGAAGTCATAGCTAAATTCACTAGACTTCCACCCGAGGGAATAAAATGGGTAGACAAAAACGTCCTTATGTACAATGCGGTTGCAGTATTCCAGGACCCAGATGAGAAATTGGTGCGAACAGGGAAAGGGATTCACACTTCAGTGTTAAGACAACCATGGTAATAATTGGAATTCATTATGCAAAGGTACATCACATGCAGAGGTCGACAGGATGTGGTAAAGCCCCGTCAGCTCAAAATGTTAGCCATATTAAAACATAAAATTTTAGTTAATTTTCCATTTTATTTGAATTCCCTATTGCACGATGTTGCTCATCGAGTTAGGAAAGCAAAGGACCCACACACAGTCATTATTCATCATGGGCTAATCAAATTGATTATCATGAATGGAATGGCCCCGTAGCAGCTAACCTGGGACAATATTATAAATCCTACTCTGGCCCCACCTACAAAAAAACTAGCAACATAACAACAAGGGCCAAGAACCCTAAGTCCGAGAAGGACACTGAAAAGGAAGAATTCCTTTGTGCCCTTGAACCCAATGAAATGAAGGCACTCTATGTGGGTGAAGTCACAATGACAGAACCCAATTCAAACAAATGAGGTCGGTGTTGGCATTATGATACAGGTGTTGTCCTTGATGGAAAATCACAGAAATTAGAGTTCATAGTGCAATAGGTTAACTTACAGATCATACTCCAGAGATTGAAGAAAGAGAGTAGTTTAAGAAGTATACGCTAGTTCACTTTGTCAAAGGAGCATATACACATAGGTTAATCGAGAAAAAGTAGCATATACATATACACACACTCCCACAAGAGGAAAAGCGCATACATGTTGGAAAACCAAGGTTTTGGTCCGAGGTACTTGGTCTAAGGTATTTTGGTCCTAGGTATTTGGTCTGAGGTATTAACCCTAGGGATTTCATCCAAGGTATTGGTCCTAAGTGGTTTTGGTCTGAGGTATTGACAAAGGATCTAACTATTATGAAACCAGCTCACAAAAAGATAGAAAAGATATATCAACGCCTTAGAATTCAACCTCTTTGAGGGGGTGACCTCATTTAAATTACACAAATGAATGATTATTTTATGATACAAATGAAAAGACCTCATTTCTATATATAGGAGCCTAAGGGGTCATAATATAATCAGATCCAACATAACAATAATAATGTAAGGGCACAATAATGACAATAGTGGGCTTCTCTGAGGCACAATAGTAACAATATGGGCACTACATGGGTACATCAATATAATAAGGGGGTTGTACTAATAACAATAAGGGCTTACCCTAGTAGTATAGGGGCCTAACATGCCCCTCTCCTTCAAAAATTGTTGTCCTCAACACTTGAGTATTTCTTTATGCTTTTGTATAAAATTATTGTCCTACCATGTGTAATCTTCAGCTAGTAAGTTCTTCCACTTGATGAGATACTCTGAAATTGATCGATTTCATAGCTGTCGGGTTCTTGATTCTATGACTGCTCCAAGTTCCAATATGATTTTTCCTTCCTCTTCAATTTCTAGAAATATTGTTTGAATTGGGATCTTTTGCAACTTTTTGAATAAGTGGTCATACATCTTTGTCCTTCTTCTATTCATCCCTTGCTTCGTTTACCCAATCTGGTTGGATAATAGAAATAGCACAAAACAATGCTTCCACATCCTCATCCTTTCTTGAGAGCGCATCTGCAACAAAAATTTGCTTCCATTTTCTATAGATGATGTCAATGTCATAACCCATCATATTTGTAAAACATTTTTTCTATTCTTTTAAAGATAATAGTTGTTCTAAAATGTATTTAAGGCTATCATGATCCATTGTTACTTGGAAGTGTCTTCCCATTCGGTAGAGTCGCCATTTCTTAAGTGCAGGTAGTATTGCCAACATTTCCTTCTCATAAATAGCTTACTAGAGATGAAGTAGTAAAAATACCCAATCACCTACATCAAAACACTTTTCACTATGATTTTGATCTACCTGTTGTTTCATTCGATTTTGCACCAAAGTGGCATTATCCTTTAAAAGTTGGAGAACTTGTTGTTGATGCTTGATGTGATATTTCACTGCTTGAACCTTTTTCTTCTTGATATGTCCTTCTATCTTTAGAGTTTGAGGAGCGTTAATTTCTTCCAATCCTTTTACAAGATATGGTCGGATTCATTTCTTGATGCTCGATGTGATCTTTCACTTCTTGAACATGTTTCTTCTTGATATGCCCTTCCATCTTGATAGTTTGAGGAGTAGTAATTCTGACCAATGAATTACAAGATATGGTTGGATTCATTTCTTCTTTCTCGATGTGATATTTCACTTCTTGCACCTTTTTCTTCTTGATATGTCCTTCTATCTTTAGAGTTTGAGGAGCGGTAATTCTTGCCAATTCTTTACAAGAGATATGGTCTGATTCATTTCTTCTTTCTCTGGGGTTGGGTCCTGGTGTATATCCTCTTCTTTTTATGTTTCTTGATCCTTTTCTTCCTCCTCTTCATACGCTATGTAAAATAATTTCTTCTCAAAACACTTATGACCTTTAGTGCATTTGCTATCACAATTGTAACAAAGCCCGTTTTCCTTTTTTTCTTCTTCCAATTATTGTGGTGTAACCCTTGTAGGTTGTGGAAGGCTAGGAGAAGCAACACTTCCATATTTATAGTTGTGAGGGGTACACATCCTTGTTGCCATAATTTTACTTTCCACTATGTAACAAAGCCCTTTTACTCTTTCTAATTGTTGTGGTGTTGCTCTAAAGAAGGTGTTGTTCTTTGTATCATCATAATGTGCTATCATTTCCTCCGTAGAAAATTGACCACGTAACAAGTTGTTTATGAGAAAAAAGTCTTTTATACCATAGAAATTGATCTGGTTCTAAATATGAAAATGCAATACATACCTTTTGTAACAGTGGTACACCATGTAGATCAAAATATTGCTCCATCTGAAGTATCCAATTTACCGGATCCTTGCCATCAAACTTCCTCATATTGCCTTTTCTTGATTTTAGGAGCTCGATCTTGAAATGACTATAACTCTATAATTTCAATACTTCCAATTCTCAAATTGTGACCTACAATATCCCTATGCATCGTCTTTCCAATCCCACTAGTCTGATCCAAATTAGATTCTCCAAGGAAGAGTTATGCCAAATCTCCCATAGCGACCTGATTATAGACTAGTTCAGTAGAGAGAAATTGTATGACATGGCATGTGTCAGTGTTTCAACCTTTGGCTCTAAAAAATATATATAGGAAACTAAAATCCATCCTCTTTCTGTACCTTCTTATGAAATTTCAATCTGATTCTCAGAGAGAGAGTTATGATGATTTTCCCCAGGTCACCTATTTGGAATGTAATTCAAGAGTTTGCAAAAATAACAACTTTCTCAAATCATATCTCTGCAATTATAGCGCGAAAATCTCTAAAATTCGGACCCGAGATTCAGTGCGATTTCCTCTCAAATGGTTTTTTTTTTTCTCTTCTGAAACATTGTAGAAAAAAGTGAGAGTGAAAATTCCATGATGACCTATTTGGAACAGCAAAACCCTAGAATCCAAAGCTCTGATACCAAATGTTATGAAACTAGCTCACAAAAAGATAGAAAAGATAGATCAATGCCTTAGAATTTAGCCTCTTTGAGGGGGCAACCTCCTTTACATTACACAAATGAATTATTCTTTTATGATAAAAAATGAAAAGACCTCCTCTCTATATATAGGAGTCTAAGGGGTCATAATATAATCAAATCCGATATAACAATAATAATATAAGGGCACAATAATAACAATAGTGGGCTTCTATGGGGCACAATAGTAACAATATGGGCACTACATGGGTGCATCAATATAATAAGGGTATTGTACTAATAAAAATAAGGGCTTACCCTAGTAGTATAGGGGCCTAACACTAACTATATCAGGAGGAAAAGATCATTAGGCTAGTTTGTGCAAGTATTGAATATCTTATGAAGTGATAGATCAAATATGCAAGTTATGGGTTTCTGATTCTTTACTTGATCTCAACTAGGCATGCACCTATGTGGTTGATGATGGATGATGGATCGAGATCATAAGACTTGAAATGAATTATCATTATGTGGTTTGATCATGGATAGTCTAGATCTGAATATTGATGCATGTTTTATTGTTGGGCATGGAATCCCCCCAAGGCATGTTTTGGGGCTTAAAACTCAAGTTTTAAACCGATATTGTTGTAAAGATTCCGCGAATTGTGGGCACAGAGCGTGAAATGTATGATAGATTCATAGGGTTGTCCACCCTAGTATTGTAATGTAATGTCAATTGGATAGAACTACTCATGGTTTGCGGACCATGGGATTGTATAAATAAGAGCGAGGCTCTAAGTGTAAAAAAGAACTTAGTGATGAAGAAAAGAAAAGAAAGAGTCTAAGTATCTAAGTGTGTCTTTAGGTTGTAGGGTAGGAGAAGGCTCTACAGATCAGTGCACAGAGGCCTAGTAGTCTACAGCTGAATGCACGGACCCCTCCAGCTAAGTGCGCAGGGTAGAGTCGAGTCTGTAACCGAAGAAGAAATCAATAAAGAGAAGTTTTGTTACCAAATTGTGTATCTTTTCTTGGGTTAATGTATGTTTGATATAAGTTTTCAATATATTATTTATTTATTGCGCACGCTTGTATGAATGATTTATGTTGTTAAGTATAACTTATAAAATGCAAGTAGGCTAAAATATTCAACCAAATACTAGTAAGGACTTGGGTAATAGTAGCATTTGGCCCCCGATTAGGGTTGTGTGAAGGCATCATCTTAGGATGCAAGGTACGGAAAGTGCGTGTAGTGAAATGCATGCAGGGTTGAAGCGCGGACCACTTGAACTCATCAGACATCTCCAAGGTGTGGAAACCTGGTTCTAGAGCCCTCCCATACTACTTCGAGTGAGACCTCAGTCTGCGCTTCGTGAACTGTTGCTGAAAGGGCTAGTAGTACTGGGATTTATTTGGCTAAATTACATCTAAATCTAGGTCAGGCCCCAACAAGCCAACAAATGGTTTTGATGTCAGGACCAGGATCTACATAAGATATGTATGATGTCATGTCACTGGAATCCGACAAAGAAAGAAATAGAAGAGTGGTTGGACAGAAAGATTCATGAGTTCGTGGCACAGGAAAATAGGAATATGTGAGTATCGAAGAAAGAATGGTAGAGCACTAATATATGGAAATCCATGAATTTTTCTTTGCATCCTTCCCCTCTAAGTTGTACGAGTGGATCACAAAGTTAGCATACAATTAAGGAAGGTGTAGGCTTGACAAACCTATCGTGTGGACTCCAAAGTTGGTGCACAGAGTAGAAGCATCAAAAGATAAGATCGTGCATGCTATGGACCATTGCCTCAATAGAATTACAGGAGGATTTATCACTGAGTTTGTGGTAGATACTATAGTTAGCTACAGCGAAGTGGAACGATGCTTCCTCAAGGGACCACGAGGTAAGTACGTTAAATCTTTGAACACTTGGCTTAAAATGCTATTGTGTAAAAAGCGGGTTATGCGAATAAATTGAATTTTGGGGCTACGCAATGTGGGAAGATCTATAGAAATGAAGGTAGCGAAGAATTAGAGACTAGCCCCTTGATTTCACCTCTGTGGGAGAGTGAGGTGGGGCTCGTGAAAGTTTCACCAAGATGTGTGATCACTCTGATAAGGCAGCGAATTCTGCGCATACCACCCCCACCTACACCACCACCAGTTTTACCATCTTCACCCCCATCTCCACCTACGCCACCTCCGCCACCACCATAGTTCAATATGGTGAGTGTAGTAAAGTTGTCTGTGTTCAAAGGAGTAGGGAACAAAGATTCGGACCAATTTTGGTTCGTGGTAAACGCTGTATGGGAAGCACATGGAGTCACAGATGAAAATACAAAGAAGACAACTTTGGTAATCACCTTACAGGATCACACACTGATGTGGTACATTAAAAATTCCAATGACAATCCAAACGCAAGGATCATGGATATCCAAGCTGTGCTAAACAAGCAATTTAGCAAACCAAAATCAGAGACACAATCGATTATTGGATTTAAGGAAATCGAGATGCTTCTAGGTGAGACCCCCTAGGAGCTAGATTAGAGAGTGAAGAGGATGATTCATGAAGCCAACATGACCTTGACGGAGTGTCACTAACACCGCATATAAGGACCATGCTATCACAACATAAGCTATCCACTCAGGCCGAGGCCTTGGAAATTGCAATGAGACTACAGGAGACCCCGATACAATATCCTAGCCTTAGAGTCCAACAAATCCATGCGTAGTTGAAAAACTTGTGCCTAAAAATGTAGAGCTTGAAACAAGACAGGACAACTCACCCAAAAGTGTGTGAGGAGGCATGGTGCATAAAGTGCAAAGGTTAGGGCCATGACAAGGACCACTGTCCAGTCTTTGCGAACTACCTAGTAGGAGGAGGGATGATGCCATTGAGACTAGAGGCATAAGTAAGACCGAGCGTAGTGCCTAAATTATGGTGCACGATTTGTCAGATAGGAGAGAATCATGCTACAGATAACTTCCATCTATTATAGAAGTATACACAGATGCCCCAATAGTTGTTCTATAATTTCTGCAGTTCAGTAGGCCACGATGAGCGTACCTATAGAAGTTATGAATTGATGATGGATCAGACTCCTACCTACAGAGTTCAGACCGAAATGCAAGCCCTCAAACAAAATGCGGGGATGACATGCACTAGATTTAAGGGGCGCGGACATGGTCGAGGTGGAATGGGACTAGGAAGGGGATGCAGATAGCTAAATTATTTTAATTATGGAGGGCCAGAGCATTATGCCCTCGATTGTACAAATCTGGTGAGAGAATCATGTTTATATTATACCTATTTTGATCATGAGATAAAGGACTGCCCCACACTGATAGCGAGGTTGCACGATAAAGGAACCCTCTAGCCTCCCCCAACTCAGAACTTGTAAATGATGAGGTCTGAGCTGTGCAAGGAGGACCTAAATGTAAACATCTTGCTCCGAAACAGTATCACGATAGGAGATGACAAAGGCAAGTAGCCCGAAGAGAGTTCCTGGGTTCGCAAGGCTCCAATAAAGGAACCAGAGCTCGATTTGGAGCATGTGAAGGAGACATTCATGGAAGCTAATAAGAGCTTCATGGAGGCCTCCACTTCAGGTAGTAAAGACAAACTAGAACTGGAGATGGACCCATCAATGCTCACTACCTTTCTGGAGACATGCATGAAGCTGCTATGCGACAACAAAGTAGTGAAGGGACTACAAGAACTCATCACTAGATGTGCTAGACCTAAAATGAATTATCATTATGTGGTTTGATCATGGATAGTTTAGATCTGAATATTGATGCATGTTTTACTTTGCAAATTTTATGATTTAGGTATGACTAAAGTCTGGAATGGTTCTGAAGTTTTTAAGTTAGTATTTGCAGATTTGTACGCTAGTTCTCTTTGATAAAAGCGTGTATACACACTGATTCGACACATTAAAGAGCGTATACATTATGAAATATGATGTTTGAAGTTGCAATTGGTTCTGGGTTTGATACAAAGTTCTAGATTCTTCTTTGTGTTCTGGTGATTGTATTCTGGTGACAATGTTCTGAATGTTCAGATTGATTGATTGTGATTTGCTTCAGTGATGATGGGTTTTCAATGATTGATTTAGTTATGGTTGATTCAAAGATTGATGATTAGTGATTAGTTAATGCAGATGTATTTGATGGTTGTATTGCAGTGGTGATTGATTATGAGCTTCAATGTTACTGATGGGTCCAGTATGAAAATTTGATGAAACGAGGCCTTTAGATTGTGTTGTGTTCCAGGAGTATCCAATCTGAAAATTTGTGAAACATGGTCCCTGGTGGAAGAGAGAAGGTCGTAGCCCTCTGTAGGCTAGCGCCTACATACAGGTAAACATATCAGCTAGTACAAGAGCCAAGGGGTTGGAGCTCCCTTCTAGTAGCGGCTGGAAAATGAGTGAAGGTTGGAGCCTTCTATAGGCTAGTGCCTACATACTAGTAAATGGTTCGACTAGTACAAGATCCAGGGGGTTGCTGCTCCCTTCTAGTAGCAGTTGGAAAATTAGTGAACGTTGGAGCCTTTTGTAGGTTGGCGCCTATGTACTAGTTGTTGGGTTGTGTTATATTCTTTCCACATAGTTAACAGGGAGTTTGAGGGGTACCCGTAACCCCACTTTATGGGGTCCGGGCAGCGCCCCGGAAAATTTTGGTTTTGGACCCTATGTTAGGTTGGGCGGACCCACCTATGGTTTTGTGCATGATTTTTGCACATGTTGTTTTTGGACGCGATGGTTTTCGGTCCATGGTATTGGATCGATGGTTTTTTGGTCCATGGTATTGGACGTGATGGTTTTTCGGTCCATGGTATTGGATGCTTCGGCATGTATAAATATGTATTGTAACATTGAAAGGAACATAATGAAAAATCAAGCTGGTAGTCTCCGTTTTGAGATCCAGTGGGAAATCTCTGTGTATATGTATTTTATGTGTTATGCTCTTGCATTTTTATTTTTCCTGTGATTTAGAATTCGTATGCAGGTAATTTATGTACGGGGTTAAAACCTACACTAGTAAACAATTTGGCTAGTACAAGAGCTAGGGAGTTGTAGCTCCCTTCCAATAGAAGCTGGAGAATGAGAGAAAGTTGTAGCCTTCTGTAACTAAATGCTTGCATACTGGTATGAGTCTGTACTAGTACAAGATTGTAAATAGGTTTCTCTTATATTAAAAAAAGACAACAACATGTGGTTTTTGTCCCGCATTGGGTTTCCACCTTAAATATTGGCGTTCATGTGTTTTTCTTATGTGTGATTATTTTTCTATTATTACTGCAAATTGTTATTGTTTATATAGTTAATGAAGTACTGATGCATTGATTAAATATCAACATATGATGAATTAACTAAATCATAAGTTTGCTAGATATATGCGGGTTGCCTTTAAGGCAGTTGTGTGTACATGCAAGTTACCTTCATTTAAGTAGCGTATATAAATCAGAGTATGAAAAGAAAAAGTTCTTGATTTGACTAATACTGATTCACTCCCCCTCTTAGTATTATTTCCAACAATTAGTATCATAGCAGGTCATTTAGTAGAAGCTTGATCGATTGAAGAAGATTCATAGAAACAATGGGAAAGAAGTTTAAGAAGAAAGCACCTCAGAAGAAGAAGACATCGCAAAGGAACAGTGACAACAGGAGAGATAATTGGCCGGTAGGTGGAAGCAAGTATTCAGATTTAGAATCTCCTCAGATTGAAGATGAACAAGAAAAATAATTATCAAGTGCAAATTTTTGGTCTTCTGGAGATACTTTTCTCTGTTTCTGCAATGTTGAAGATATTGAAAGTGATATGACATAAATATAGAGGTAGAATTTAAAAGACTCAGAGATAAAATCAAATATCAACAAGATATATTTAACAAAAGGGAGTGTGCCTTCAAAGAAGAAGTTACCATATTAAAAGCTCAGTTGGAGGAAGGAAACAAGGTAAGAAAGAAGTACAAGGAAAAGGAAGATCAATGTCAAAAGCTACAGGATGAAGTGACATCATTAAGAAATGAAGTAAATGAAAAGAGCACAATAATAAGGAGACTTAAAGATAGATCCAGTTACTATGAAAGTCTTGAAGCTAAGATCCTCTCTCTAAAGGAAGATCTTGAAAAATAAAATAAGCAAAATGAAGAACTACCTCAAGTAGATGAAGAACAAGAGAATGAGATTCTCAAATTAAGGCAACAAGTAAAAGAAGGAAGAAAGGCTAAAGAAATCATGAAGAAGCAATATCTTGAAAAGGAAGAACAATATCAGGTTGAGGTAAATATCTTAAAAGGTAAATTAGAAGAAAACGATAAATTGTTACTATTTCAAGATAGTAATAATGTTTTGGATAATATTCTTAGTAGTAAAAGGTCTCCTACAATCAAAATTGGTCTTGGTTTTCATGAATCTATTGAAGGCGAATCTAGCTCACAAGATGAAGCAATGAAATCTAATGCAAAATATAAAATGATCAACAAGGAGATGAGAGGTCTACCCCATCAATCACCAAGGAAAGAAATTCTTCAAAGAAAATCTTTTACTCCTAACTATGGAAGCAATAGTCAGTTATTTCCTCCGATGAATTATGTTGAATATTTTATATATCATAATTTTGGACATGTTGCAGTGAGACGCAGAAGAAAACCATCACACAAAAAGATCATCGACTTCTAGGTACTTTAAGGGATATTGTTTTTCTTGCAATATGTTTGGTCACAAAGCCATTGACTAGTATAGAAGGAATATGAAACATGTAATATGTTATGCATGTAACAAGTTTGGACATATAGCAAAGGAATGCAGGAGAAAATTCTGGGCACCATACCAAAAGGAGAAAACATCATCACACTCGAAGATATGGAAGAAGAAGGAAGTACAGTCAGAAAGATGTGGTGTAGCACAGTGTATAGACATAACAGACTCAGGGGGAGCTCAAATTATGAAACTTCAGTGTTCTAAATCTCATAGACAGTTATCATGAAGATAAGTTGTGTATATACGTGAGCTCGAAGCTACACAGATGCGTATATGTTGGTTTGAGGAAAAAGCAGTGGACATACTCAGAAAAAGGCGTCTAATATGGTTCAGTCAATTATCAAATATTTGTTCTATTCTAATGGATGATGATTACAGTTTGCTAATAATATGTCGAAGTTCTCTTTAGTTGTTGATGACTTGATGTATATCTGATTGATGATGATTCCTTGATGATTCTTACTGATATTTGCAATGATCATATCTGAAGTGAACAACTGGCATAGGTTCAAGGGGAGCATATGCTTCTAATAATACATTTTTGGCATTAAGTTAGAATATCTTGGTACATGAAGATACTTATATTGGTTGATCCACATAGTTGTTTTGATTCAGGTGACTCTTTGATGATGTTGATCTTGATGCTGCTGACAGATGTTGATAGTGCAGATCATATATGGTGTATGATAGTTGTTTATGACTATCATGGTCTTGTTTAGATTATTGGTCCTTGTTATAAATATCATGTATATCATTTCGTGTAAAGGTCATGAAAAGACCTAATTTTTAAACCACTATGCATGGGAAGGATGATGTAATAATTTCTATTTCGGTCATGTATAGGCATTTGGTATATTCCCACTTGGTTGGGTGGATGAGTCAAAATTAGTGTTTCCACACTTGATTGGGAGATTGATGTATGTATAATTCATTAGTGATAGGAAGGTCATACTCGCTTAGTTGAGTTATAGAGTCATGGTATTCTTGTGAAAAATATTTTTTGCAGACTTTGCAGGTACTCAGGGGGAGCATGGACAGTTTAGTGCATCTCAACATGTACAAAAGGGGAGCTTAATCAGAGAATTCAACATGCACTCAGGGGGAGCATGGACAACATAATGTATATCAATGGGGGAGAATATCTTGGTCTGCCCTTTTCCCTTGATGTCAAAGGGGGGGAGTATCTTGGTGTTGTTGTTGCCATCAAGTCCAAAGGGGGAGATTGTTGGCATTATGATACAGGTGTTGTTCTTGATGGAAAATCACACAGATTACAGTTCATAGTGCAGCATGTTAACTTACAGATCAGACTCCAAAGATTGAAGAAAGAGAGTATTTTAAGAAGTATACACTAGTTCACTTTGTCAAAGGAGCATATACACGTGGTTAACAAAACAAAAGTAGCATATACATATACACACACTCCCACAAGAGGAAAAGTG
Source organism: Pinus taeda (assembly GCA_000404065.3). Classification (NCBI taxonomy): domain Eukaryota; kingdom Viridiplantae; phylum Streptophyta; class Pinopsida; order Pinales; family Pinaceae; genus Pinus; species Pinus taeda. The sequence continues at coordinate 354,485 of APFE031396481.1, read as the reverse complement.
TGTACATGTTGGAAAAATAAGGTTTTGTTTTGAGGTATTTGGTCCAAGGTATTTTGGTCCAAGCTATTTCGTTCGAGTTACTGACCCTAGGTATTTGGTATAAGGTATTGGTCCTAAGTGGTTTTGGTTCGAGGTATTGACAAAGGAGGAAAATATCATTAGGCCAATGTGGGCAAGTATTGAATATCTTATGAAGTGTTAGATCAAATATGTAGGTTACGGGTTTCTAATGCTTTACCTGATTTGAACTAGGGATGCACCTATGTGGTTGATGATGGATGATGGATCAGGATCATAAGACCTGAAATGAATGATCATTATGTGGTTTGATCATGGATAGTCTAGATCTGAATATTGATGTATGTTTTATTTTGTAAATGTTATGATTTGGGTATGACTAAAGTCTGGAATAGTTGTGAAGCTTTTAGGTTAGTATTTGAAAATATGTACGCTAGTTGACTTTGATAAAAGCGTGTATACACGCTGGCTCAGCACATCAAAGTAGCATATTGTTATAGACATTTTTGGGCACTTCAACCCCAATCATAAATGTCCATAAACTGAGGGCTCCTAAGTCCCTAAAAGTGTTGCTTCACTGCCTAAAGGAAACAAGGTCATTTGATTACATCATCTCCCAAAAGTTCTCCACTAAAAACTGCTCAGAAATGGTCAAAACTGGACCATACTGAAAATCTAGTGCAGAGGGTGCAATGCTTATCACTTTCCTAGTGTACAAGGTGTGATGCATATTGAATGGCTCCTCTATAGGGTGGTGATGGTTAGGAATGTACAAATGGCAGGGAAAAAATGCGAGGTGGAAGATCATGGAATCTTCCAGAAGCTTCCCCTCTGACACTTTCCTCTCTGTTTTCGACCAGGGATGAGTAAGAGATCATCATTCTCCAAGTGGAAGCAGGAACTATCAGAGAGAGGACACTAATCAAGACCCCAGAAGATGAATCACCTCCCTACAATCATCTATATATGGATCCCTCATCACAGAGATCCAGAGGCTGGAATCTTGTATCTTGTAGAGAAGTGTTGTTGGTTTTCTGGTGTAAATTCATAGTGTTGGGTGATCTAAGCTTTACTTGAGGTGAAGAAGGGCTTTATTTCTGGAGGATGATGTTGGGTCAGAAAATATGGTTGTAATCCTCTTGCTACTTTTGATCTTAATAAAGTTATTCAAGTTTTCCTCCATATTCTTGTATGTTTGCTTATATATGCATTTGTATGGTTAACACATATCTGGTCCTGTGTTATTTATGAATATAGATCTTTGTTCTT
>APFE031396481.1:297101-330004 GCA_000404065.3 Pinus taeda | reverse complement strand
TCTTCCTCTTCTTCATGAGTCATGCTAGAGCTTTCAGGTTCCTTACTAGGTGTTTGCATTTTCTTTCCTTGAGGCATCGGTTACCGATAATAATGCTCTACTAGCCCTTTGAATTCCTTCAAAATAAATTTTCAAACCAATCTTAAGCAAAAATTTACAAGAATCTACACACTTTTTTTTTCTTTGTAGGAGCTCTATATTGCCTCTCATGTATCTCTGTACTTTCAAAACATCTAGTTCTAAAATTGCAACCTCTGGTAGCCCTCTGTGTCCTCTTTCCAATGCCACCAGTCTGACCGAAATTGGATTCTCCATGGAAGCGTTATGCGAAATCTCCCACAGTGACTTGATTATAGACTAGTTCAGTAGAGCGAACTTGTACGACGTGCCACGAGTTACTGTTTCAACCTTTAGCTCTGAAAAATACATAAATGAAACTACAGTCCGTCGTCTTTCTATACCTTCTGATGAAATTGCAATCCAATTCTCAAAGAAAAAGTTATGATGATTTTCCCCAGGTCACCTATTTGGAATGTAATTCAGGAGTCTCCAAAAAGACCAACTTCCTCAGATCATATCTCTGCAAATATAGCGCAAAAATCTCTCAAAATTTGGATCGGCGATTTACTGCGATGTCTTCTCAAATGGGGTTTGTTTTCAACTTCTGAAACGTCGCAGAAACAAAGTTTTAGCAAAAATGCCACGATGACTTGTTTGGAGCAGTGAAACCCTAGAATCCAAAGCTCTAATACCAAATGTTATGAAACCAGCTCAAGAAAAGATAGAAAATAGAGATCAACGCCTTATAATTCAGCCTCTTCGAGGGGGAAACCTCCTTTAAATTACATAAATGAACAATTCTTGGATGATACAAATGAAAAGAACTCCTCTCTATATATAGGAATCTAAGGGATCATAACATAATCAGAGCCTACATAACAATAATAATGTAAGGGCACAATAATAACAATAGTGGGCTTCTATGGGGCACAATAGTAACAATATGGGCACTACATGGGTACATCAATATAATAAGGGGTATAACTCAATAGTAATGGGGTAATCACTAGTATTATAGGGACCCAACAAAGAGACATTAAAAGACCTTGGGTTGAAACTAGGGTTTTGGACCTGGGGCTGGTAAAATCTCTCAAACTAGAAAATAAATCTCAACCCTTTTCAAAGGAAATTATTGGCTAGGGAAGGTCGAATTTAGGGCTAATTTTATTGGGAAAAATGATACATATATGTTAAGGTATGAGGTTTCATATACTTGTTTTCCTACCTCTATTTTTCCTTTTGATGATTTTATTTTTACTTTGGGGTAGCGATGTATTTTGACTTCTATTTCCTTCTTGCATCAACCTATTTAGGGGATCCTTTCCCAAATGGCTCAAGGGTAAATGAATACTTAAAGGGATAACCAATCCAGGGTGACATTTGGTCCCAAATCTAGGGATGTGAGGTGATTTGTAATGAGAAAAATGTGGCAAGTATGGTCTTGAGATAGGCATGCTTTCAACACTCCAAGTATTCCAACTTAATATCGTCCTAAAAAAATGATAACCTTAACAAAGGTCACCCTTGCTATGATCAATGGATAACCACCAAGGTGAGGAATAGGGAACTAACCTCAAGAATTCTATAATGGTCATGTTCAAGTGGATTAATGAGGGATTTAGAAACCATATTTTCTTCTTGGGAAGCATCCTATCCATGAAGTATAGTAGCTCGAGTAATCTTTCTCCAAAGCCACTTTCAAGCATGTTTATTGAGAAAGCATCTCCATTGATGAGTCAACTAAAACCATTATAGATTCATATAAATTATTTCTATCCTAAAAATTCATTAAGGGATGGGTCTTTCTCCTCCCATATAGGAATATACAAATCTCAAAATACAGAATTCGCATCACTTAAAATAGATGGACAGACTTGTATAAGAATTATCTTCCTGCAATTGAACAAGGATGATTTCTTTTCCACATAACTATAGTCTCAACATGCCTAACTCTTTCTATAGAAAATTCCCATTTCCATAGTTAGTTATTATCCTTAAGTATTACTTGAGTTTTATTCAATTATTTAACTATTCTTAATCAATTGTTAAAAGCCATCAATCCACTAATTTATTCTCTCATTCAATAGACTATAGGTACAACCAAATAGGTACCTCTCAGATCTATCTTCATCGAGTGAGGAAAGTTCAAGTATAATGGAGGAAACTCAAAGTTCGAGTATGTCTAAAAAATAGATATTATCAATTAAAGGTGAGAAGATCAGAATAAAATTCCATAGACGCATGGAATTTTTTCTTGTTGAAGTGAGGTCATGTTCTTATGATGTTGAGAGCATAAACGACAATAAGGTTCCCTTGAGGTAATAACATCTAGTGAAACGATGGGTACCCAAGGACCTTCCTAAATTAAACATTTTTTTTTTGGTCTCAATGAGAGGATATATCACATTACTCTATCATCACTACATGTTTTGGGGCTATTTTGCATATATGGCATAAAGGTTTCTTATGAAAAATTAACTGAATTTCTGGAGTATGTTAGACCCTATTACGATTACATAGATTGGATGCAACTAGTTTGATATACACAAGGTACGTGAAGATATAGATTGGTTGCAAATTATATACAACTAAGAGACAATGATAAAAATAAAGGAGTGTCTATATATATTGGCAAAATGACAAAAGCATCAGGGAAAATTGTTGGGTTATAAACACTACACAACCTAAGACAACAAATAAGAATCCCATATTTAAGGATGTGAAGGGAATCATATATTCATATGCACAATAAAATCAATAGCTATAGGAGAAGATTTTTTGATCAATTATAACTTGAATCGAATAGATACAAACATTTCTATTATGGGGAAGGTACATAACCTCTCATTAACGATTCTTATATTTTATGTTTATAGGTTGTCCAACGTGTCCTTATTATTATGTCCCTAGATGTATTTTCAACTTGTTATAATGCACTCATATAAAAAATATGCTTATAAACTTGCTATAATGTATTCATGTAAAAAAAATATTATGAACAATAATATGACATTGCATTGTTGGCAACAACATTGTCCCATAGTGATAAGGGGAAGGATCCAACATTAAAGAAATCCATAGATCATGTTGAGGAAGAGATTATGGATGAACAAATGTACTCATCCATAGACCCAGTGCAAATAATAAATAAACTTCTGAGAATATAAAACAAAAATATCACTTATTTGGTTGATATTTAGTTGAAGACAATTGACAAGAGTATTAAAATCTTTTTGCAGAAGATTTGTCGCTATGGTGTAATAAGGAATATATTTAATTATCCAATTTATTTATTAAAATTTTATCTTTTATACTCTTGCAATTCCTTAATAAATAAAAAATTACTTTTTATAAGATTTTTTGGATGAGTTTGATCCTTAGTGTAGGCTTACAAAGGCCCGCATTGAAAGCAGTGTCATTCCTACATCAACAAAACATCATACTAGTACCCATTTTCAATCTTTGCATATGAGTGACATGCTAGTCACTTAGACCAATACACCCCCTAAGGTTGATGTTAATACTACACCCCCTAAGTAACATAGACCAAAATGTGCATGCAATGTTGATAGTGACACTACACATTTTGAAGCATGATTTCCATGATCTACCTGTGTCACTAGCACGATATCATTACCAATCACTTTTTTAGTAGAAAATGAGCACATCCCTGTGAAAATAGAAAAGGTTCTAGGTATTGAAGAAGCATTTTAATTAGTATGTACAATCTAATTGAAATTTACATATAATGTGAAATTATTTTAAACTAATGATAATATTGTTTTGCAGGAAATGATATATTTTATACACATTTCAATGACATGACTCTGGTCTTTGGGCCCATCATAGACTTCGGGTGGAATGCCCAAAGCTCCTAGTTAAAATATGATCCCATTAGATATTTGTTTGGCATGTTGGGTGATGATTCCTTCAACAAATCTGGAGTCAACTCAAAGGAAGAAAATATTTAAAATATATTTGGGACCAATATAGGGTTCATCTTGAAAAGAACCCTAAGAATGAGCTCCTACAATGATACCATAGAGGGGGTGGAAGTCCCTTCTAGATGATGCAATGGAGAAGTAGGACAACAAATAAGGAAAGACACCACCCATCTTAGGAAGGTATGTGACACTTCTAATAATAAAATTAAGATGTTTTATCATTATTGCAACATCAAATTATGTACTTGAAAGTTTTCAATATTGGTTCCTAGATAAATCTAAAGCCACACAAAATAGAATCAGAAAACACAAAATTTTCTAGGCTAGTTGCTCCAAACTAGCCACATCAATTATAAGTATAAAAAAATCAATTGCATCCAAATAATAAAGTGTTAAAAATTTTAATTTAATTGCGTAGAAGGAAAAAAATTCATGTTTTTATACAAAATTCCAAGGGTAGGAGTTCAATGAATCTCCAACCAAGGAATACCTTGAGCTTTCTTACAAGCACCACTATCAAGCCATGGTTGAATGCAAAAGAATCTTGGGACAAATACAATATTCCAGCACTCACATCAATGCACAGGTAAATAAAATCAATCAAGAATACTTATAAATTACCATTTGTACAATATATTGATTATTATTTTTGGGAATAAAGTAATGTGTTCAATTTTTTCAAGAAAGAAAGTAATGAAGAGGCACAACCTAGTGTCACTGAAGTGGCATCCAATGAAGGTGGTGTGCAACTAATTAATGGACGTATTTCATGTGCTATGGAAAACGTAGTATGTATTACAATTAAAAATATTTAATTACAAATGGTGTATTAATTATAAGATTTCTTGTTTCAAGTCCATAGCATGTACAAGATGCAACTACAAAAGAAGAGGAACATATGGCCATATCCAAAACTACTCCGCTTTCCCTCGCTACTGAAGCAGTTAAAGAAAACTCTAATGTTTGTTTTATTAATGAAATAATTGTAATAATAATAACAAAAAATACCAATCTATCATTTCTCTCCTTTTGTTGTTGATGATTTACCCCTGTTGCAGTAACCTTGACAACATCATGAGTGCAAGACCAAGTCATCAATGAGAGCTACAAAGGCCATAAGAATTGAAGAGGAATAAGAAACTGTTGAACTCATTTCTAAATTCTTTTCAAAAGTGAAGAAAAAAATGTGTACTATTTATAACATTAGAAACATCAAGTATCGAATGATGAATGTGACACAAGGGAATATGACAAGGAAATTTTAGCGGGGGGCGGAAGACAAAAAATCAAAAAACTAGGGTTACTGAGTTATTGCAGAGGCTGTGATCCATGGAGGGGCACAAAGGAGGGAGCTCCACTCCCTCCTTCAAGCATGCCGTGACCATCGAGGGGACAAAACCTATGGAAGATAATAGAGGACCTGCAAAGGGAAGGAATAAGAACAGTGAAGAGGAACAAGATGGACAGGAATCCAAGGAGAAAAGTATTATTAAAGAAAATGAGGAAGAAGACAAGGAACATGGAACAAAAAGCAAAGCACACATGGGCCCATGTAAGCCCAAAGCTGTTGTTACTCCCAGAGTCACGTTAAATGAGCCTACTCTGTAGGAGCACAAGGAACATATGCAAACCTATGCAATCATTTGCAAATTCATGGGTTTATGGCCCACGGAAAAAGCCTTACAAATGTGGATAAGGTACCACTGGAAACCAAAAGGAAGCATTAGGTTCGAAGGGTTTCTTTACTATGATTTTTGCAAACATTGAAGACAATGATAAAGTTTTTAAAGGTGGGCCTTACTTCTTTGTTGCTACTGGTCTCTATATGAGACCTTGGATCATGAATTTTGTCCTCGAACATGAGACCTTTACTTCAATCCCGGTTTGGGTAAGGCTCTACTCTCTTCCACTTGATTATTGGTAAACAGAGTCCTTAACAGCCATAGGAATAAGCTAGGATGGTTTGTTAAAGCTTTTGAAACAACTAGGAGGGGAAAGTATACTTCCTTTGCTCGGATATGTGTGGAGATGGACCTCTCGAGAGCTCTTCTAGAAGAGCTAATCTTGGAAGTTCATGATGAAGAATGGGTTCAAACCATAGACTATGAACATATTCCATTCAGATGTCACAAATGTCATGAACATGGGAACCTACTCAGGGGTTGCCCTCTCACTAAAATAGAGAATAAGAGTAAAGATAACACTATTAAAGACTCTGAAAGCTTTCACAAAGTGGCAAACAAAGGAAAAGGTAACAAGAAGGGAACAAAGATACAGAAATCTGAAGGACTACAAACCATCCAAAACAAGTTCCGAGTCTTAGAAGTGGAAGAAGAAGATAACATAGTAGACCAGGCAAAGGGGGAGGAATTAATGGAAGAAGGGAAAGAAGAGGACAAGGAACAAACACCAGATAAAATTCTACAGACATAAACGATAGTGAGCAATGTAGAAATAGAGATGGATGATGAGATGACCTAAAGTGAGATGGAAATAGAGGACCGAGAACTTCAGGTGATTCTTGAGAAATAGAATCTTGATTTGGAAGTTTTTCTATCTCAAGGAATTAAAGGAGGGATAGACTCTTTACCTCCAGAGGAGTTCATTAAATTCCAGCAACTATATCTATGGAAAACCCAAAACAAAGGACCGAAGAGGCAAAGGAGCAAGGAAAAGCAGAGCAATGAAGGGGTAAAAATGGAAAAACCCATACCTGGATTAGCACCCAGAAACCCAAGAAAAAAAAGAGGCAGGAAAAAGTAGAACGAGTTATTAATAGAATGTGGAAAGCTAATGATAGACTCAAGTAAGATGAAAGACCTAACCAACTACTCCTTTACCAATATTTAATAATGAAGTTTACTTCATGGAATATTAGAGGTCTGGATAGTAAAAGAAAACAGAGACTAATTAGTAACAAAATAAAACAAATAGCTCCGGATGTGATCTTCATCCAGGAAACCAAATGTTCCATTCATAAATTAAAAGAGATTCATAGTAGGTGGCTCAATAGTTATGAATTTCTGGAAGTCAAAGCGGAGAATACAACTGGAGGTATACTCAGCCTTTGGAACACGAGATTATCTTTATGTGTTCATATAGCCTGTCAGAGACAAGGAAACACACCTAATCACTAATGTGTATGGACCCCAAAGACTATAAGGAAAAATAAAATTTCTTGATTCTATAGAGGAACTCAGAGACAAACATGCAGGCATGCCATGGATTCTGGGAGGGGATTTTAACATGATTAAATCATTCTCAGAGAAAAAAGGTGGAACTAGAGTTCAAAGTAAAGATTCTCTAAAGTTTCAGTCTTTTACAGATACTATGAAGTTAGTAGACATTGTAACTAATAATGGAATTTTTACTTGGAACAACAAAAGAGGAGGAGAATCTCAGGTGGCTTCAAAATTAGACAAATTCATGATATCTAAAGACCTTATGCTCAATAATAAGGAAATTTCAGTACGAAGCCTACCCTTTGGAGGATCTGACCACTGGTTGATTCTTCTGGAGGTGCAGAGTATTGGTACTCCAAGGAATAGACCATTTCGATTTGAAAACATCTGGCTTTCTCATCCAGATTTAAACAGTAATATTGACAAATGGTGGTCATAATATTTTAACGTTTAGGGCACCAGAATGTTCCTTCTTCAAAAAATACTAAAAAAAATCAAGCTTAGGCTCAAGGAATGGAACAAGAATGAATATGGAAACGTTTTTGTAGCTAAAAAAGCAGTAGAGGATAAAATGCAGGAGTTCAACCAAGTCCTTATCATAGATGGCTTTGATGAAACCATAAATATGCAGGCCACCAAATACCATCAAGAATGGGAGGAATTATGCAAACAAGAGGAAATATTTTGCAGGTAAAAATCGGGGATTCAATGGCTCAAAGAGGGAGAAAGAAATACTATATTCTTCCATAGATCCATAATGGTGAACAGAGTTCACAACAGAATCTCAGTGATCATGGATGAGAGCGGAATTCTTCACAACACTCATGCTAAAATAGAAAAAGCCTTGGTCAAGAACTTTCAAGGCATTGCCAAATAAACTTGTTATGACAGAGAGAATTCCATCAGAAACTTCACAAGATGCATTCCTAGGCTGGTGTCCAGTGAGGACAATTTCAACCTCAACAAGCCAGTGACCAAGGATGAAGTCAGCAAAGTGCTCAAAGAGATGCAAAATAGTAAAGTACTGGGCCCAGACGGTTTCAACGTTGATTTCTTCAAGGCCTGCTGGAGTATTGTTAAACAGGATATTCTAAATGTGGTAGAAGATTCCAGGATGAATAAAACTATCCTGAAAGCTATAAATACTTCTTTCATTACACTTATCCCTAAGCAAGAGGCTACTCAAACTCCTGACAAGTTTAGACCTATAGCTTTATGTAATGTGGTTTACAAGATAATATCAAAAGTGGTGGCCAATAGACTCAAACCTCTCCTCGCTTCCCTAATTTCGGTGGAACAAGCTGGTTATGTGGAAGGAAGGCAAATTCTTAACAATATCATTCAAGCTCACTAGGTGGTTCATTCTTTGACTATCAACCGAAAGGCAGGTATGATCATGCAATTGGACATTGCTAAGGCCTATGATAAACTAAGCTGGAACTATATCAGGAAAATACTCATAGCTTTTGGGTTTGGTCACAACTGGGTAAGATGGATCTTGGACCAGGTTTCCTCCTCAAGTTTCTCTATTTTAGTCAATGGATCTCCCTTTAAAACTTTTCTTCCCTCTAGAGGCCTCACACAGGGGGACCCTCTTTCTCCCTTTCTCTTCATCCTCATGATGGAAGGATTGGGTCAGTCTATCAATCATGCTAAAGAAATCAGTAAGATCAAAGGTCTCCAACTCTCTGACAGGGGTCAGGCTTGGACTCATCAACAGTTTGTGGATGACCCACAGTCAAAGAAGCTCATGCATTCAAACATATTCTAAATGAATTTTCCAAGGCTTTAGGTATGGAAGTTAATCTTACCAAATCCAAAATCTTTTTCTTCAATACTAATATTGCCATTCAAAAGAACATTGTTAGAATTCTTGGTTTTCAAAGGGATTCTCTTCCCTCAAAATATTTGGGAGTTCCACTAACTGCTAAGCCTCTACAAAAAAGCATCTGGGAGTCGATTATCAATAAATTGCAAGACAAAATCAGAAAATTGACGATAAGGTCCTTAAACCTGGCTGGCAGATTAGTGCTCACAAAGGCTGTTCTACAAGCAATCCTAGTTTTTATGTTGCCTTCTCTCCCAAATCCTAAAGGATTTTTGCATCTTATCAGAAACATACAAAGAAAATTTCTTTGGGGAAAGGGAGAAGCAAAGAAAAAATGGGCCTTGGTAGCCTGGGAAAAAATTTGCAAACCTAGAAATCATGGAGGTCTAGGATTGGATGATCTTGAAATTTTAAGCAAAGCTCTAGTGGCTAAATTATGGTGGCATTGGCTAACAGAACGAAAGGCTCAGTGGGCTACAATTTGGAAAGAAAAATATGCCAGTTCATGGCCTAGTGAGGATCATATAAGAATGGATGGTAATATCAAAGGATCACACATATGGAACAAGGCCTGGAACAATAGAGGTCTAGTCCAAGAGAATGGATTCTGGGAAATTAGAGAGGGAAACTTAGCTCTATTTTGGGAGGATAGATGGCAACAAGAACCCATTATTTTGAAAGAATATTTAAAGGAACTTAAGGTAGAGACAGATGCTAATGGATTAATCAAAGTTAAGGATTTCTAAGATCAATCCAATGTGGCAGGAAAGTGGAGAAAATGGAGGACATTAGAACTTAGAGATGACAACTCATTAAAAGACAAAGCTGAAATACTAATGCAAGAGTTAGATAGAAGGAAAAATCTAGTTTTAGAAGGGAATGACCCGCTAAGATGAGGCAAGAACAATGAGGGCACCTTTAATCTCAAGGATGCTAAAAATATTCTCCTTGGTTTGGCTTCACAGGCTCCAGAGAAAGCATGGCAAAGACTTTGGAGACAACAAGGTTGGATGAAAATTAAACTCTTCACGTGGTTGGTGCAACATAGGAATATTTTGACATGGGACAATATCAGGAAAAGAGGTGTCCTGGGGCCTTCCAAGTGCTAGCTCTATGGAATGAAAGAGGAAACAGTGGAGCATCTTCTCAACAACTGCTCCTTTTCCTCCAAGCTATGGGATTCCTTTGCCTCCATATTCCAGCAGTCAGATAGAGACCATGGAAGCGTCATCAACACCCTAAGCAAGTGGAGAAGCAATTTTTCGAATAACGAAGCTCTTAGCATTGCCTGGGTTCTATCATCGAGCTTCATCATCTGGAACACTTGGAAAGAAAGGAATAACAGGATTTTCAAGGAGGGGAAAAACCACCCCTTTTCCTTTATGATCAGATCATAAAATAGCTACAAGAAATGGTGGGTTCTATTGTTCAAAATATCCCTGAGAATCCTCCCTTGGGTTTTGAGTGGAGGATACTCTGCCAGCTAGGATTACAAAGTTTTATTCCTCAAAGCCTGAGCGGGAAGAATCTCTTCAAAGAATCTAAGCTTGATTTTTGGCAACCTCCCCCCAAGGGTTTTTTGAAGTTCAACATTGACAGAGCCTCAAAGGGAAACCCGGGCATAGTGAGTCATGGCAGAGTTTTAAGGGATGAAAAAGGGAAAATCCTATTTATTTTCCATGGTCATATTGGAAAGGCCACCGACAATATGGCAGAAATTCTAGCTATGGAACATTGTTTAAAATTCTTGCTTCATGATAATCAACACAATGTGATTGTTGAAGCTGATTCTAAGTTAATTATTAACTCAGCCAAGAAAATTAGCTGGGGGACGGCACCGGAAAAGATCTCAAAGAATTGGAGGCTGATTCTGATCTTTCAACAGATCCACAACCACCTCCAAGGCCTCTTTACTATAACTTTTAAACATGTTCGAAGAACGACCAATAAGCTGGTGGATCTACTGGCCAATCAAGGATGAATTGCACAGAGGAAAAATTTGCAACAAAATGGCAAGAGTTAACCCAACTGAGTCTCAAGGCGAAATTCCATGATCAAGCTGAGGAAGATTGGTTGATGTTTAGAAGCAAGACCATGGAGAGTAGTACTAATAATCCAGAAGTGATATGAATAGAGGAATGTAATTTTTTAGTTTTACAGTGAAAAGAGAGCTATGGTGGTATAAATTTCAAAGCAGCAAGCTCATTCAGAGCTTCAGTGATTGCAAAGCTGATGGCTTTTCTCTGAGGGTTTCAAATAGGAAGATGAAGACAAGACTGTGTTTTGGAGTAGGGCCATGGAAATGGCAACCAATTGATTTAGTGGATACTTTTTCTGGTGACCCTGTCTCTTCAAAGAAAGATTGGTTGGTGGGTGTTCTATATTTCTTGGTCTTAGGGACTCTCAACAACCGAAAAACTAGGGTTTTTTTTTGTCTGAGAGCAGAATTTTAGGTTGGGAATGGTTCTCAAGCGATCACGACCCTCACAAGAAGGAAGTGGTATTGCCAATTTTGAAGCAATACCATTCAGAGGACTACACGTGGTGGTGGGGACGGCTAAAAAACCACCCTTATCACATACTAATGTACAGTGATATTAGTCAGTGCAAATTGATCCTTAGCCATCAGATCATGTGAAGTGATTCGATGGCCGGGATTGATCGTGAAAGTTGTTGGTATAAGTTGGCAAGTTTTCCGGTTGCGGCAATATACCCTCATTCCACTTGCGGAATGGAAAACCACACACAGAGAAGTTTTCAGGTGATCGCTTGGCTCCAGAGTGGTAACTGGTTTTGGAGTTTTGGAAGTGATCCCATTAGGCTTCCAACACGTGGCAGGGGGGGTGTAATGAATATGCCTTCCATCGCGCACTAACCTTCGGTCAACTTGGTATCGCAATACTGCTCCGGACCGTTGGATCTGGCCGACCGAATCTACGGTCTCAAACAACCATGTTGTTTTGTGGAGCCAGATATTTTTCTCCACGTCTCTTATTGGGATGTTTTGGCATGAGAAGTATGGATGGTGGTGGGGTGACGAAGTTACCGGTGTTTTCCATACAATAGGAGAATCTCTATGTCCAACTCTTGGTGTAATTTAAGAGTTTTGTAATGATTGTTGTTGAGGGGAACTTGTCTATGACAGGAGGTCCTTTTTTTTTTCTGAGTCCATGAACTTGGACAGTTTTTTGTATATTTTGTAACTTTCTTTTTGGTTTAATGAAATAGTAGGATTGTCTCTTGCCTCAACAAAAAAAAGAAACATCATGTATCGTATTATGAAAACATATTTTTGATGATAAATTTATTGGTATTGTTGGCATTATGGATAATATGTTGTCCTTAACATAAACCTACTTAATAAATATGTCAATAGTGTGACAATAGAATGATTATGCAGTTTGATATAGATGCTACAGATGGTTTGGACAGGGAAATGGCAGTTTAGAGATAGATAAATGATAAAGGTGATTTATAAGAAAGTATATGTAGATCCTATGAAGAAGGGTCATGTACATATGCAGGTACCATAAGGGAAATTTGTGTACATAATCCGCACCATGGTAATCTAGATGCCAAGGGTCTCTACCATGGTATTGGCCCATAGTAATCAGAGTGACAATGGTCATTTAATCCCATAAAATAATACTAATGACACTACCAAGGGATTTACCTAAGGTTTTAGCTAAGGCCAAACCTATATAAGGAGATGGAGATCAAGGTGTTATTTGTGAAAATAAATGATCTATCTTTATGTAATTTGATTTGGAACAAGTGTACATCAGGAAGAAAGGAGATAGTTTAGATCTAACAAATCTAAAAGGGTTGCAAAGATTAATGAAAATAATCACTTGATCTACTTATGATTATAATGTTAGATCTATAGCTATGATGATGATTTGATCTAAAAATAATTATGTGTGTTGAGATATGGGGTTAATAGATGTTGTGAGATGTAGCAAAACTTTGATTCAAGTATTTCAGCTTATGATTTGTCATGTACATATATGGACCTGGTTTAGTAAAGTAGCGTAAAATTTCTGCAATAATTTATTCAGTGCATTGAGATTTGTACGGGGGTGTTAAGCCTACTAATCATGTACATATGTCAATGTGGTTCATTTATATCACATATACCTTTTAGGGTTTTGCAGTATGGTTTGATGATGACACTTGATAAGTTCTTCTCTATTTTCTATTTTCTATCAATGATGTCTCTATCTTAATGATCAGTGATGATTGGGTTGGTTGATTGACAATGGTGCTTCAATGTGGGGATATGTGATTGTTTTCATATTTTGTTATTTTCATGTATGGTTCAGTGATTGATTTAGAATTACATTTATTCATGATTTAGCTTACAACGGTTTAATATATGTACACAGGTGTTACACATAGGAGTTGCATACATAAGTGAGTATTATTCAGTATAGTCACATGTAGAATTTGGTCTTTTGGTTGGGTTCTACATTCAATGATTTTGTGCTTCAGAAATTCAATTGATTTGCATTGTTATAGATTCTCATATTCACTGCTTCAGTTTGACATATTTGTTTAGGTTTATTGTTGATACGGGTCTAGTTTGAAAATGTGATGAAAGGTGGCCTACAAGTTGCTTGATGATTATTTGATAAGTGGATCAAGTTTGAAACATTTTGAAAAGTGGTCCACAAGGAGTTGAGGGTTGCAGACTTTAGAAAGGGGGTAGGAGCTTCCGTCTAGTAGAAGATGGTAAACAATATTAGGGCAACGTAGCTCCCTTCTAATAAGAGATGGAGAACGAGTGGAGGTTGTAGCCTCTAGAAGGTGGCTTCCTTTGTATTGATAAGAGTCTACATTAGTGAAAATGTAATGAATATTTTATTTATATCATAAGAAAGAAGAAAAAGATAGTAATGATGATGGTTTTCTCCCACGTTGGGCTACCACCTAAAAATATTGGTGTTCTATATGTGTTGATCATTTGTTGTGATTTCTTTATGTTCTTTACTACATACTAAAAATGAATTAATCTACTGATGCAATGATTAAATATAATCATCTAATATAATAGATGAAAATCAGTAAACTGGATATATGCATATTTCTTTCTCTAAAGTAGTGTACATACACAGGTTTATTTAGTAATAGTAACATACATATTTTAGAATATAAGATTTCATGATTTTCGTTTAAAATATTGATTCACTCTCCCTCTCAGTATTTTTCCCAACAATTAGTATCAGAGAAGGTCCCTCGGAATAAGATTCATCGCTTAAAGGGATATCCATCAAGATGAGTAGCTAAGAAGGATAATTTTCTATTACGCCACCCTTCTTTAACGGAACTAACTTTGTATTTTGGAAATTCAGAATGAGAGAATTTTTGTAAGAACTTGGAGCTGATGTATGGGAAAGGAACTACGAAATTTTAGAACTTGAAATAGTGGGTCTAAGAAAGGAAATTGAAAAAAAAAGGGCTCTAAATTTTAAATTTGCTAAAGGATCTAAGATCTTAGATAAATCATCAAAATGCAACGTTCTCCTCTAATCAATACAGGTCTTGAATACTGTCCAAATGGTGAAACATAAAAAAATATGAAACCTTCTAAAATAGGTACAGGAAGCTATGTCAATGTAGTAAAACAAAGAAATCAACAAAATTATAGTTCTTAGCAAAATAATGAAGCATCAAATACTTCTCGTGCAAAAAAACCTTACCATAATCAAAGGGAAATCTACCCAAGAAGTTATTGTACTCCCAGGTATTCCTACTTAAATGTCCAACGCTTCACTTGTCACAATTTTGGTTACAATGTTTTTTAGTGTGTTTCTTCTAAAACTATTATGACTAGAGAAGAAAGAAAAAAAAGGAATGAAACTGGGGCAAAGAAATCTTCTTATAATGTTTTCTCACCAGTTCAAGATGAAATTGGATGTTCTCTTTTCCATAACTTTGGTCATAAAGAAACTAGATGCAGAAACAGAATGGGGTCATCTTACTAGAATGAATAGAAGACAATACCACCCAAGTTACAGAAAACGAAAATTATAGACTCTAAATATTGTGGTCTATATTTGTATGCCAGAGATGAAGAAAACTTGTGGTACATTTGAAGGAGATATTCAAAGCATATGATAGTTGACAAATATAAGTTTATTTTTTTTGATGAAATAAAGAAATAAAATAATGTAAATTCTATTAATAATTCACATGCTTCTATAAAATGGAAAGGAACGGTGTCGTTAAAGAAAAAGGTCATGGATGGAATTGTTTTATTTGTTCATGGATTAAGAAATAGCTTGTTAAGTGTTAGCCAAATGTGTGACCAACCGCATGAAGTTGTTTTCAAATCAAATAATTGCATGGTAAGAAATCTAGATATAGGTAATATCATAATAAAGGGAACAAGAACTCCAGACAATGTTTATGTCTTGGAAGGCGACAAAAAGGATTCTTATTTAAGAAAATCTGAAGAAAGTTGGATTTGGCACAAAAGATTGGGGCACCTTAGCTTTTCTCAATTGTAAAAATAAAGCAGAATGGGAGAAGTTCG
Organism: Pinus taeda; assembly: GCA_000404065.3. NCBI lineage: Eukaryota > Viridiplantae > Streptophyta > Pinopsida > Pinales > Pinaceae > Pinus > Pinus taeda. The sequence goes on along the minus strand of APFE031396481.1, from coordinate 314,455 downwards.
TGACTTTCCCAATATCTCTCCACTTGAAAATAGTATCTTCCAATCACGCCAATTTGGTAAGCAAACCAGAGTTCATTTTAAATCTAATGAAGGTACTTCAAGTAAGTGACTTGAACTTATTCATATTGATTTATGTGGTCCTATGAGAAAGAATTATCCTCGTGGTGAACAATATTTCATATTATTCATTGATGATTTTAGAAGAATGTGTTGCATTGGATTATTAAAACATAAAGATGAGGAATTTGATAAATTGAAAGTGTTTAAAGCTCTAGTAGAAAATGAGTTAGATTTGAAAATCAAATGGCTTAGATCTGATAGAGGAGAGTATATATAAAATGGGTTTTTTAATTTTTGTGAACAAGACAACATCAAAAGACAATTTTCCATGGCTAAGATTCCTAAAAAAAATGGATTGGCAGAAATAATGAATAGAACAGTCCAACAAATGGCATGTGCCATGCTTGATGAGTCAAGAACACCTCAAACATTCTGGGGAGAAGAGGCACATATAGTCGTGGATATTTTTAACAAATCTTATGTTGAAATAAAAGACGATAAAACTCCACATGAAATATGGTTAAGTAAGGCTGCAATTGTTAAACACTTTATAACTTTTTGAAGAAAATGTTACATAAAGAAAAATGATGATAAGCTTGGAAAGTTTTAATCTAGAGCTAATTAAGGAATCCTTCTTGGATATACTTCTACAAGCAAGGGATATAAATGTTATCATAAAATGCTTAAAAAGATTATTGAATGCATACATGTTGTGATTGATGAAGCATCCATAGGTACAAAAAGAGAAGCACTAGCAAATGATTAAACTCTCCCTACTACAAGTCAAAAGGTTGTAGGAGAAGGAAATATAGCAGCATCAGAAGAAGGAAATAAAAATACAAATAAATCAGAAGAGACTCCTTCAAGGTATGTTTAGAAAAATCATCCTGAATCTCAAATTCTAGGTGAAAAGGAAGCAGGAATACAAACTAGAATAACTCTGGTTGGAACTTATGGTTACTCAGCTGTACTATCGACAGTTGAAACTCAAAATGTAAATCAAGCAAGAAAAGACGAATGTTAGGTTAAGGAAATGCATGAATAACTTGATCAAATAGAAAATAACCATACACAAGAATTATTACCAAGGCCTCATGATAAAAATATAATTGGGACCAAATGCATGTTCAAGGACAAACTAAATGAAAATGGAGAATTGATTCGAAATAAAGAAAGACTTGTATGAAAAGGTTATGCACAATAGGAAGTGATAGACTTTGAAGGAACATTTGCACTTGTAGCTACACTTGAAACCATAAGATTATTTCTTGCATTTTCAAGCTTTCATAACTTTAAGATATATCAAATGGATGTTAAATCTGCATTTTTTAATCAGGATCTAGAAGAAGATGTTTATATTGGACAACCTGAAGGGTTCATTCTTGGAAATGATAAAAATGTTGTTTGCAAACATAAGAAGGAATTGTATGGATTAAAACAAGCTCCTCATGAATGATATTATCATCTTGAAAGGTATCTTCAACAAGAATGATTCACAAAGGGGTTTGCAAATAGAAACCTATATATTAAATTTGATACAGACAAACTTTTGATAGTTGTTAGGGTCAAACCCTAACCCATTTATTTATGTAATAATACCAAGGGGCTTGGTCTGATTCATAGTTAGTCAGTGAGTCAATAAAGCTCATAAGAAGTTATCCACATTAATAATAATTGTAAGTGGTTGACCTGCATTATAGAAAAGGGACCACAATTAGTTATAAATGACCATAGTTAATAAATAAAGTGGTTAACCCTTGTCATGCAAGGGACCACTAGTAGTTATGGTTTTAGATGTCATTAAGCTATAAATAGTCTTATATAGTAAGGGAATAATCATCATGTATTATTGTAATTGAACTCTACTTTGTTTGAGGTTTCCCCCTTGAAGAGGCAAGTGAACATTGTATTATGTTTCTGAATAATAAAATTATTTTGCATCTTGTCTCATGTCATGTGATATTCTTGTGCTTTGGGCTATATTGTTTCGTATTTCTGGTATTCTGGTTTTTTCGCATGTCAAGTGCATAACAAGTGGTATCATAGCAATTTACAGGGCTATTTGTACCTCCAATTTTCACAGATTTTTATTTTTAGGCTAGAGACGTGTTCCGGCTTCTTTAGGCCATGGGATCTTTCATTGAGCACATAAACATGTGGATTTGGGGAGGCATGCATGCAAGAACTACAAGAGGTGGTCACACTTGTTGGAATCCCTTGTAACCCCTCTAGGTACCCCTTCTAGTAGTAGTGCATTAGACATAACCATGCATAGACTACACTTCCATGTACCCTTGGGTATATCGGAAGCCCTCCTTAGGGTAACTTGAAACCTAACCTTAGATAAGTCATTAGTCGCCTTGCTACAATGGTACACTAAGAAAATCACTTGGGGATATTACTCATGTGTACAATAGGGTAGTTGGGTAGTACGACTAAGGGTATAGTCAATCCTCCTTAGTTAGCACCCTCAAAGATTGGGTCGAGTACTATTGTTGGACTCCTGTGTATATCGTGATTTGTAGCACTTGACACTCATTTGAGACCATAGTTCCCTCAGCTATATGAAGATTACTCCTACCTTTTCGTCTAGATCAGATCCATATGATGGTGTTCGACTGCCACTTACCAATTCAGATCCAATAGTTGGGGTTATGTTTCCTTTGTATAGATCATATTCAACAATTGGGGTTTTCACAATGCATATTAGACTCTTTGTGCAGTAAGGGTTTTGGCCACCATAGTCCATATTAAATTTTCGCAACATATTTTGTCGTACCAATACCTTAGGTTTTATGTTATTATACTACCGACCCAATTTTCGTAGGATATTTGGTAGTATCAAGCTTTCTGAAATTCAACCATTACAGTATTCATCAGCTAGGATTAAATTCCTTTTGGAGTAAAACAAAAAGTCTGGGGCCATCTCAATATGCTTGCCAATGACCTAGCCCATAAGATTTAGGATGATGAGCTGATTATAGTGGTATGATTCATTTGTAAGCCGCCAATTTTCAGGTAGTCCCAATTTTTTCCTGAGACAGATTGAAGTGATCCACATCACTAGACTCTTGAGCTTTCCCTCTTTCCAACCATACTGCTCTTAGGTAAGGTCTAAAAACATTGATCAGGGGTAGTGTATGTATGGTACTAGGTATTAAGTTATGGCTACAGAGAAGGAATTCGAGAGAGTCAATGTCCTCAAGAAAAAAATAAATTAATTCCACACTTCCCTTCCCAGGAAAATCGTAGAAGCATTAGTTGTCCCTACAGATACCTCACAGATCCATAAGGGAAGAACCTAGTCTTGATGCACATGTAGAAGGAGAATCTAGCCATCACATTCACTTCCATGGATGTCACTAATTTTTGAGCCAACGAATGCCCAAGCTAGACATGTACAAATTTGATGCCTCTAACCTGACAGTATGGGTGGCACAAGTGTTACAATATTTCCTCCTTAATAATATCTATGAGGATGGAACTAAACTACATGCAGGAACCCTTTACTTAGACCAAGAGAGATGGAAGTGGTGGTAGTGGCATCATAATTTTTTTCCAAGAAGGCCAACTTGGAACATGTTCTCAAAAGCCATTTGTGAGTGATTTGATAGAAATTCTCATTTTTTAGGTTGTGTCACTAAGCTTAGAAAAAAGGGTACACTAAGGGACTAAATTTCATCTTTTAAACAATCGACCATCATAACTGAAGGACTAGGATATGAATTTTACTTGGAATGTTTCATTAGTGGCCTAAAGGAAGCCATCTAAGCCCATGTTTGAATTCATCACCCAACTACTTGGTTGGATGCATGCCACAAAGTCTTAGAGGTAGAAGTCGCCTTACATGCCCAATCCAATCATCCAAATTTTGTCACAAAGGCACGTCCCACGGAGGCTACACATCCCCCCCCCCTAAACACTTAAGGTTCAAAATGTGTCACCAGTATAAATGGTCAAAAGAAGGAAACAAGTACTTTGATACTAAAGTGATGACAAGTACACCCCAAGACATTAATGCAAGGTACCAAAATTCTTTCAAATTGATGCTACTAAAATGAGCTTAGCCAATGAAGCTCCATCCACTAAAGTGCCTGAGTAAGAAGCAGGTGAACCCCAAACAAAACCAGACAATAATCTCATAGCTACGCTAGATAAGCCAATTATATAACTACATGCCTTGGCTAGAATTTCTTCACCCCAGACTCTCCAAATTTGTGCTTTCATTAAACATCGACTAGTAGTGGTGTTGATTGATAGTGGAATCACTCATAACTTTTTCCATAAGAGAGTAGCCAAAGTTGTTCATTATTTTATACGAGAGGTATCTAATTTCCAAGTCCTTATCACTGAAGGAGGGACCATGAAATGTGAAGGAATGTCAAAATATTAAGATTTAGATGGGGGATTATCACCTTAAAACTCAAATGTTTTCCATTCAAATGGGTGGTTGTGACATTGTCCTTGGTGTTGAATGGCTCCAAACACTAGACCCTATCACAATGGATTTCCACAAGTTATATATCAGCGTTAAGCAGAATGACCACACTCATACATTGAGGGGACTCTAGGAATGTTCTCCTACTATCATCATCTCACATCGAATGGAGAATCCTTTAAAAAAGGGACATCATGTGGTAGTAGGCCAATTTAATTCCATCCAATCCATTGAATCCACTCCTTGTCATATTCATCAAGATATGAAATAGGCATTATATTGCCACCAGCGGGCCTTTGAAAAACCTAAGGAGATGCCACTCTTTAGGGGTAAAAATGATCATAGAATCCCTTTGGTCTCATGTTCCTAGCCACCAAATGTCCACCTATATTGATATCCTTCTTCACAAAATAATGAAATTGAATCCATCAACAAGGAACTCCTTGAAGTCAATGTTATTCATCCCAACACCACCCCTTATTCATCTCGAGTGGTCATAATCCTAAAGAAAGATGGAGAATGACACATGTGTACTAGATTTAGGGCCCTTAACAAGCTCAATATCAAGGAAAAACTTCCTATTCCAGTAGTTGATGATTTTCTTAATGAAATACATGGTGCTAAATTCTTTACCAATATAGACCTTCACTCGGACTATCACCAAATACGCATGAAGTTGACATTCCTAGGACGCCCTTCTAAACTCATGGAGGACATTAAGAATTCCTAGTCATGCCATTTGGTATCTTAATGATCCATCCACTTTTTAGAGCCTCATGAACAACCTTCTAAAACTATAGCTTAGAAAATTTGTCCTAGTTCTTTTCATCAACATTTGCATATGAAACATAACATGGGACAAACACCTTCAACATGTTGAGGAGATATTACAATTGCTCCAAGATCACAAATTATTTGTCAAATTATCCAACTACTCCTTTGGCATGGAAGAAGTAGAGTATTTGGGACACATTGTGGGTTGTGATGGGGTGAGGGTTCATCTGAAAAAAGATTCAGGTAATGCAATATTTGCCCCAACCAAAAACCTTGAAGAGTTTGTGGGGATTCGTATGTCTCACGGGCTATTATCACAAATTTTTTAGCAATTATGGACACATTTCCTGATTCCTCACTAATCTTCGCAATAAAAATTCATTTCTATGGACTAACGAAGCTAAGTATGCCTTCTTGGCTCTCAAACATACCATGTGCTCCACTCTAGTATTGGCCTTCCCAGACTTCACGAAATATTTTTTTATTGAATGTGATGCTTTAGGTATCAATGTTGGTGTATTATTAATGTGGGAAGGTAGACCATTGGCTTTCACCAGTCAACAACCCAATGGCATACATTTGGTTCTGTTTACATATGACAAAGAAATTATGGCCATATGACATGCAGTAGACACTTGGAGACCATACTTATTTGGGTGACATTTCCAAACCCGCATTGACCATCTTAGCCAAAAATATTTTCTAGAGCAACATCTATCATCAGCACAAAAAAATAAATGGATTGCAAAAATAACAAGATATGATTATCAGATAATTTACAAGAAGGGGCATGCCAATGTAGTGGTTTATGCCTTATCACAGCAATTTGAGCATGAGGGCACCCTTTTATCATTCTCTCTACCCATACTAGATTGGATTAAAGAGGCCCGTGATGAATAGTACTCCAAACCCTCTTTGTCCCATCTCATTAATAACTTAAGAGTCGATCCTAATTCCTTAAAATTTTACTCTTGGAGAGATGATGTTCTTTGCTACATGGATTGTGTAGTGTTATCTCCAACCCCCACCTTCAAAGCCCACATCTTGGAAGAGTTTCACTCCTCTCCAACTATAGGACATTCAGGATTTCAGAAGAATTATGCACGAGCACACCATTCTTTCTTTTGGATTAGCATGAAGAACGAAATTCTTACTTTTGTAGATGGATCTGATGTATTCTAATGGAAGAAATGGGAAACAATCAAGATATCAATAACCTTACAACCATTTCCACTCCCTTATTCAATCTAGATGGATGTTTCCATTGATTTCATTATAGGTCTCCCAATGTTAGGCAACAAATCAGTCATCATGGTGGTTGTTGATAGGATTTCTAGATATGCTATTTTTGCACTCTACGACACCCATTTACTCCAACAATGGTGGCTCCTATTTTCACAGACAAAATCTTCAAACTCCATGGCATGCCGACTTCCATTTTGTCTGATCGAGACCCCACTTTCACCAGTAAATTTTGGCAGGAACTTTTCAAGCTCTAGGGCACACAACTCCATTTGAGTACAACTTATCATCCTCAAACATATAGTAGAACAAAAACAGTCAACAAATGTTTGGAGACCTATATGTAGTTCTTCACTTTAGACAAGCAACATCAATGGGTATAGTGGTTGCCTTTATCTGAATGGTGGTATAACACTAACTATCATGAAACCACCAAGATGACGCCGTATGCGGCAGTGTATGGCCAAGTCCCACCTTAACCATTTTATTATATCCCTGGATGTTCCAATGTATAGGAAGTTGGTCATATATTATATAGTCGTTGCCCCATGGTCACTCATCTCAGAGATAATCTACATCAAGATTAGAATAAAATGATGCAACAGACCAACCAACATCATTTTGAGTAGTCATTTCAAGTAGGTGACTAGGTTTTCCTGTGACTCCAACCATATAAGTAGACCTCTCTCAAAGAAAAGGGTTGCCAAAAAGTAACACCAAAATTCTATGGGCCTTATTAGGTACTTCAATGAATAGGAGAAGTTGCTTACAAACTAGCCTTGCCACCTACTTCAAAAATCCACACGATCTTCTATGTATCATGACTCAAGAAAGTTGTGGGGAACAATTGCAGGGATTAAAAAATTCTATGAGAATTGGATGAGGAAGGTTCACTTTGTCTCTATTATTATGGTTTTCTCACAGGTAAAGTGCATAAAAATAGTTTTTGTTTATGTAGATGACATCATATTTGGAAGTAATGAAGAATCTATGAGTCAAGGATTTACTTCAGTTTTGCAAAAAGAATTTGAAATGTATCTACGTGGTGAACTAACATACTTCCTTGGTCTTCAAGTTCCATAAACTAAGAATGGTATCTTTCTTTCTCAAACCAAGTACCTCAAATAGATTTTGAAAAAATATCAAATGAAATATTGCAAGCTTGTATGCACACCAATGGTAACAAGATGCAATCTTAGTAGAAAAGATGATTCTCCTTCATTCAATCAACTAGAATATAGATCTATGATTGTCATCTTTATCTACCTTACAAGTACAAGACTAGATATTATGCATGTAGTTGGAATTGTTAGATGATTTCAAGAAAATCCTAAGGAAACCCATATCCAAGAAGTTAAGAGAATATTCAAGTATCTACAAGGAGCTCAATATTTTGGTCTATGGTATCCCAAAAATGTAGAATTTTCACTTCATGATTACACATATGCATATTGGGAAGCTAATATTGAGGATCAAAAGAGTACTAATTAATAAGCATTTTGTTTGGGACCCCCCTTGGTTTCATGGTTTAGTCAGAAACAAAGTTTTATCACTTTATCTACTACTAAAGCAGAATATGTTGTTGTTGCATCTTGTTGTACTCAACTTCTATGGATTATCCAAACATTGCAATATATTCAAGTCACTTGTCCTCAACCTGTACCTGTTCTCTGTGACAATACTAGTTCCATAACTATCTCTAAGAAACCTTTCATGAACTCAAAAACCAAGCACATTCGAATAAAATATCATTTTCTAAGATAGAAGGTGTGTTGGAATTATGATATAGGTATTGTCCTTGATGGCAAATCACTTAGATGAAAGATCACATTGCAACATGAAAACAACAAATAATTACAGATCAGACTACAAAGAGAGGTATATGCATGTTCACCTTGACCAAGTTGCATATACACACAGGTTCACTGAACATAAGTAGCGTATACGTACACATGCACTTTCATAGAAGGAAAAGCGCTTATATGTTGGAAAACTAAGTTTTGGTCTGAGGTATTTGGTCTAGGGTATTTTGATCCATGGTATTGGTCCAAGGTATTTGGTCTGAGGTATTGACCCTAGGTATTTGGTCCAAGGTATTGGTCCTAATTGGTTTTGATCCATGGTATTGAGAAAGGCCTAAAACTATATAAAGAGGAGAAGATAGTAACCGAAGAACCCACAGCGAAAACCATTTTTTGTCAATGTTTCAAATCCCAATAGGGATCCATCATCTGGACTATTATTGAGTGTTGATAGTGGAAGAGCTCAATTGCGATATATAAATAGTTATGAGGTAAGCTATTTGGATTTAAGGAAAATGAAGGTTGGATGTTTAATGATAAATATTATCCAAATATTTAAGTTTTTATTAAATTAGGTTTATTTTAATTTTAATCATACAATATTAATTATGATGATAAAATAATCGTATTACTAAATAGTAAAGGTGAAATATCTTAGAATATATTTTTCTCTTAATAATTGATAATTTTCTTATAATAATATTAATTTTAGTTATAATAATAATTAAAATAATTTAAAATTAAATTATTTTAATTATATTAAAACTAAAATTAATATTTATTATAAGAAAATTATCAATTATTAAAGAGAAAAATATATTCTAAGATATTTCACCTTTACTATTTAGTAATAGGATTATTTTATCATCATTAATTAATATTGTATGATTAAAATTAAAATAAACCTAATTTAATAAAAACTTAAATATTTGGATAATATTTATCAATAAATAGTCGACCTTCATTTTCCTTAGATCCAAATAGATTACCTCATCACTATTTATATCTCACAATTGAGCTCTTCCACTAGCAACACTCAATAAAAATCCTGATGATGGATCCCTCTTGGGATTTGAAACGTTGACGAAAAATGGTTTTTACTGTGGGTTCTCTGGTTACTAAGTTAAAAGATATTAACCACAGAAGTATTAAATCCAGAGGAGAAGATAATTAGGCCAAGGTATGCAAGTCTCGAATATTTGATGAAGTGTGAGATCTAATATGCAGGTTATTGGCTTATGTTGCTTTGCTTGATTCGAACCAAGGATGATCCTTAGCAGTTGATGAGGGATAAGATCTAATGACGGATCGGGATCTTAAGGCTTGAAATGAATTATCATTATATGGTTTGATCATGTATAGTCTAGATCTGAATACTGGCGCATGTGTTATTCTGTAAATGTTATGATCTGGGTATAACTGAAGTCTGGAATAAATGTAAAATTATGAATTAATATTTACATATGTGTACGCTAGTTGGCTTTGATAAAAGCATGTATACATGTTGGTTTGACACATGGAAGTAGCATATACCCTTTGAAGTATGTTTTAGTTGTTTATGTTCGCTATTGCAAAGTTCTGGGTTCTGCTTTAGGTTCTGGTGACTGTATTCTAGTGACAATGTTTTGAATGATCAGATTCAGGTTATGATTGAGTTGAAGTGATTGGTTGATGCAGATGTACTTGATGATTGTATTGCAATTATGATGTTGTTGATGGGTCTAGTATGAAAATTGAATGAAACATGGCCTTCATATTGTGGTGATGTGTTCCAGGAGTATCTAGTCTGAAAATTCATGAAACGTGCTCCTTGGTAGAAGAGTGGAGTTTTTTGTAGGTTGGTACCTATGTACTTGTAAACATATTGGCTAGTACAAGAGCTAGGGGGTTGTAGCTCCCTCCCAGTAGGAGTTGGAGAATGAAAGAAGGTTGTAGCCTTCTGCAGATGGGTGCTTGTGTATTGGTATGAGTCCGCACCAATACAAGATTGTAAACATATTTTCTTATTATTAAAAGAAGATAGAGATGACAACAACAGGTGGTTTTTACCCACATTGGGTTTCCACCTTATATCTTGGTGTTCATGTGTGTTGCTTATGTGTGATTCTTTATTCTTCTTTTACTACACTATCTAATAAATCTCTGATATACTGGTTAAAGTTCAATACATGATAAACTATCTAAATAAAAAGTTCTCTACATATACGGTGGTTTCTTTCGCATGTACACATTAGTTCACTTAGTTGAAGTAGCATATAAAAATATGTTTGGGAAATTAAATTTTTGATCTGATAATACTGATTCATCCCCCTCTCAGTATTATTTTCAATAATTAGTATCAGATTAGGTCCTTCAGAAGAAGCTTGATTGCTTGAAGGGAGATCCATTATCATGAGAAATCAAGAAAGCATGGGATCCATCAAACCACCAATATTTGATGGGAGCAACTTTGTTGATTGGAAAATAAGAACCACAACCTATCTACAATCACTTCGAATGGATGTTTGGGAAATTGTGGAAGGAGGATATACATTTCCAACAACAATTCCTACAGATAAAATAGGTAAGAAGCAATATGAAACCAATGCCAGAGCTGTCAATACCTTATTGGGAAGTCAATCACAATCAGATTTTATCAAAGTCATGTAGCTCAAATTAGCCAAAGAAATATGGGACAAAATCATTCTGCGTTACAAAGGAGACTCTCAAGTAAAACGTGCTAAACTTCACACTCTCAGAATTTAGTATGAAATTCTTAAGATGCATAGTGATGAAAGTATAGCTAGTTACTTCTTACGTATAGATGAGGTTGTTAATTGTATGAAGAATCTAGGTGAAGATATGAAGGAAGTTACATTAGTTGAAAAAGTTTTGAGATCCTTGCCTACTAAATTTGAATCAAAAGTATCTACCATAGAAGAAAAACAAGATCTGCAGACTATCACTATGAAAAAGCTTCACGAAATCTTAACTACCTTTGAGATGAGAAAAGGAGGTCCATCAGATATGAGAGAAGCTGCATTTAAAGCTTCCGCAAAAGGAAAGGAAGAACACAATGAATGAGGACATATTTCAGAAGAAGAAGTTGAATTAAACTTTGTCAAGAAGTTTCAATGGGGTTCCGGAAGATTTAGAGGTAAGCTACCCTTTAAATGCTTTTCCTGTGGCAAAGTCGGTCATTATGCTGCCAAATGTTCTCATAAAGATATAAATGAAAAAGGGAAGGAATATTCAAAATGGAATAGAAAACAAGTTGTAAATAAAAGAAGTTACTATACTCATGAAGATAGTGATGGTTTAACAAATAGTGATGAAGATGAAAATAGTAATGACTATAGACTTCTAATGGTTTATGAAGATGATAATTTTTAGGATGCTTTAGAAGAAGATGACCTTCATGAAGAAATTTCTAAACTCAAAATCTATTTAGAATAAAAGAATATGATTTTAGATACATTGACATACCAACTTGTTGAAAAAGAAAAACACAATGAAAAACTAGAATGTGAAATTGTGGGTATAAGAAAGGATCTTGAGCAAACCAAATCTCTCAATATTATATTTGCTAAAGGATCAGAAACCTTAGATGAAATTATAAAAGTGAAGTGTTCTCCTCTGATAAAGATAGGTCTTAGATATACTAAAGAAGAATCTCAATCACAGAAGTCGTCAACTTCCACTAAAAGCCATCTTGATGCAGCAAAGACCAATGAACAGTATGACAATCGTTAGCAAAGGCATACAGGAGATCACCAAGTAAATCAGACTAAATTTATTCCAAGGATGAATATAAGCTACAACCAATCTTAGTTAAAGCATATTCAATTTGCTCCAAAGATGAATATCAACAGAAACTACAATCACTAGGTCAACAGATTCGATAGTCGCAGGAACTTCTTTAATGGGCAATGTTTTTCATGTCATAATTTTGGACACAAAGCTACTCAATATGTTGCTTACAAAACCATAATGACTAGAGAAGCACAAAATCAAAGCAATGTAACAGGGGTCAAGAAAAGTTCCTTTAATAACTTTTCTCTTCCTGAAAATGAAAAAGAATGCTCAATCTGTAACAACTTTGGTCATGGAGAATCTGAATGCAGGAGAAGATCCCAGCAATCATCTCGAAAGAAGAAAACTCCATTAAATCCCAAGATATGGAGAAGGAAAGAATCTCAAATAGAAAGATGTGGTATAGCCTTGTATGCAGAAGGACAAGAAAATTAGTGGTACATCAACAGTGGATGATCAAAACACATGATAGGTGACAAAGAAAAACTTCACTCATATAACGCCTTAGAAAAGGAAAAGAATGTTTCATTTGGAAAGGACACTCCTACTGTCATAAAAGGTAAAGGATCTGTTTTCTTGAAAGAAAAGGTTAAAGCTGGAAATGTTATGTATGTAGACAATTTAAAGCATAATCCGTTTAGTGTCAATCAAATGCGTGATCAAGGAAATGAAGTGGTGTTTCGATGAAACGTATGTGTTGTTCATGAACTTCATACAGGGGAGACCGTGATCAAAGGTACAAGAACTCCAAAAAACTTATACATACTCAAGGGAGGACAACAACAGTGTTATCTAAGAAAAAGTGATGAAAACTGGCTGTGGCATAGAAGATTGGGACATCTAAGCTTTTCTCAAATAAGAAAAGCATGCAAATTCAAGGTTGTTCATGATCTTCCAAATATCAACATCCCCGAAAATACATATGAAAACCATGTCAATTCAGTAAGAAAACCAGAGCTCACTTCATTGAAAAAGAAGGGTCATCTAGTAAGCCTCTTGAACTTGTTCATACTAATTTATGTGGACCATCAAGGAAAAAGTCACCTCATGGAGAAGAATATTTTATTTTGTCCATTGATAATTTTTCCAGAATGTGTTGGATAGGTCTGCTAAAGCATAAGGATGAAGCATTTGAAAAGTTCCAAGCCTTCAAAGCTTTAGTTGAAAATGAATCAGATTGAAAAATCAAGTGCCTTAGATTTGATCGACAAGGGGAATTCACCTCGGATGAATTCTTTGACTTTTGTGAACAACATGGAATAAAAATGTAATTCTCCACCATAGGGACTCCTCGGCAAAATGGAGTGGTAGAAAGAATGAATAGAACTATTCAACAAATGGCTCGAGCTATGCTATATGAATTTGGAACTCCTACAACCTTCTGGGGTGAAGCTACATTCGCCGTCATAACTATTCTCAACCAAACAAATGTTCGGGTAAATAGCGCTCAAACTCCAAATGAACTTTGGTATGGTAAGGCTCCTACTATAAAATACTTTAAAGCTTTTGGAAGCAAATGTTATATCAAAAGCACTGATGAAAAACTTGGTAAGTTTGAGCCCAGAGCAGATGAAGGTATTCTTCTTGGTTATTCTTCCCAAAGTAAAGGATATAAATGTTATAATAAAATACTTGGGAAAATTGTTTTAAGTATTGATGTTGTAGTTGATGAAGCATAAAAAATCCAAAACAAACAAAAACAGAAGATCATCACAATGATGAAGATAGGGAGTATTTTCCCACATCAAATCACGATGATATTGAAGAAGAAACCAATGAAGCACCAGAAGAAGATATAATGGTAGAAGAAAAGATTTCATCCAACAGTGTTAAGAAAAATCATCCAGAAACTCAAATTTTAGGGGAAAAGGAGGTAGGTGTATAAACAAGAAGAACTATTACATAAAACTCAAGCTATCTAGCATTACTATCCTCCACTGAACCTCAAAATGTAAATGAAGCATGCAAAGATGAATGTTGGGTCAATGCCATGAATGAAGAACTTGAGCAAATTGAAATGAATAATATTCGGGAATTAGTTCCTAGACCTCATGATAAAAATATTATAGGAACTAAATGGATATTGAAAAACAAGTTGAATGAAAATGGAAAAGTCATTAGAAACAAGGTGAGACTTGTTTTTAAAGGGTATGCTCAACAAGAAGGTAGAGATTTTGAGGAAACTTGTGCACCTGTTGCTAGACTTGAAACCATAAGGATGTTTCTTGCTCTTTCTAGTTTTTAGAAATTCAAAGTATACCAAATGGATGTAAAATATGCTTTCCTTAATGGAGATTTAGAAGAAGAAGTTTATATTGAACAACCAAAAGGATTCATTCTTGGAAATGATCCAAAACTTGTATTCAAACTCAAAAAGGCTATCTATGGTCTGAAACAGGCTTCAAGGGCCTAGTATTACCGTCTTGACAAATATCTACACCAACAAGGTTTTTCAAAAGGTTTAGCAGATAGCAATCTATATACAAAGATTGACACTGATAAATTGCCAATTATTGTTGTTTATGTTGATGATATCTTTTTTGGTAGCAATGAAGAATCCATGAGTTAGAATTTTGCTTCAGTAATGCAGTAAGAATTCGAAATGTCCCTTCTTAGTGAACATACCTATTTTCTTAGCCTACAAGTTCAAAAAAATAAAGATGGTATTTTTCTTTCACAAACCAAGTATCTCAAACAGGTCTTGAAAAGGTACAACATGGAATATTCTAAAGATGTATGTACCCCAATGGTAACAGGATGTCATCTCAGCTCAAATTATGAATCAACAGAAGTACATCAACTAATTTATAGATCCATGATTGGAAATCTTCTTTATCTAACAGCTACCCGACCTGACATCATGCATGCAATAGGAATAGTTGGAAGATTCCAAGAAAATCCAAAGGAATCACACCTTTAGGTAGTCAGAAGATTTTTCAAATATCTTCAAGGAACATAGAACTTTGGTTTATGGTATCCTAGAGATACAGATCTCGCTCTCCATGGATATACAGATGCAGATTGGGCAGGAAGTGTTGATAACAAAAAAAGCACTAGTGGTGGTGCATTCTATATGGGTTCTAGGTTAGTGTCTTGGTTCAGCAAGAAACAAAGTTCAATTGCGCTATCTACAGTGGAAGAAAAATATGTGGCTACTACATCTTGTTGCACACAACTACTTTGGATGATGCAAACCTTGTAAGACATTCAAATCACATGTACTCCACCCATCTCCATTCTATGTGATAATACAAGTGCCATCAATATTTCAAAGAATCCAGTCATGCACTCCAATACCAAGCACATACCCATCAAATACCATTTTCTATGTGAACAAGTGCTTGAACAAAAGGTCAAATTGAAGTATGTTCCCTCCAAAGAACAGGTTGTTGATATATTCACTAAACCACTGCCCAAAGAGACATTTGAATATCTCAGACAAAATATGGAAGTAGTTGTTGCATAATCCTACTGTTAAATCCAACTTTTTCAGAAAAAAGGCTATTATACATGTGTTTCATGAAGTATAGTCGCATACACATGTGGGTTTCTATTGGTAAAAGAGCGTATGTGTTTCAAACAAGAAAAATAGTGGGGTAGGATTTGATATGGGTGCTCTGACTGATATTGATTATTAATGTCTATATGCTCTATTCATTAATTTTATTTGACTGACAAATATGCCTTGATCATTGACCTATTAACAATAAACAGGTAGCATAGGTTCAGGGGGAGTATTAGCCTTCACACACATTCAGCATTGTTGGCATTATGGTTGCTGAGTCCAACTATGGCTTCAAATATTTATACCATTTGTTGCTTAAGTCATGTAAAAGTCTAGGGTATGATATGTCTTCTCATACATTTGAATGAGTCCTCTTGGACAAATGATGTAATTTGTATCCCCACTTTACATGGGATGGATGATGTAATATTTATTGTTTCTGTCATTTGGTATATCCCCACTTGGTTGGGAGATGGATGTATGTATATGTAGTTGGTGATAGGAATGTCATCCTCACATAGTTGAGTTATAGAGTCATGTTATTCTTTTGGAAAATATTTTTGCAGACTTTGCTTGTGCTCAGGGGGAGCATGGACAATTTCAATGCATCTCAGCATGTACAAAATGGGAGCTCAATCAGAGATTTCAGCATGTACTCAGGGGGAGCATCCATAATATAATGTATGTCAAAGGGAGCAAATATTTTGGTTCACCCTTTGCCCTTGAAGTCAAAGGGGGAGAGTGACTTGGTGTTGTTATTGTTTCCATCAAGTCCAAAGGGGGAGATTGTTGGCATTATGATATATGTATTGTCCTTGATGGCAACTCACTTAGATGAAAGATCATGGTGCAGCATGACAACAACAAAGAATTACAAATCAGACTACAAGGAGAGGTATACGTAGGTTCACCTTGACCAAGCTGTGTATACACAAAGGTTGACTGAACATAAGTAGTTTATACATACACATGCACTTTCACAGAAGGAAAAGTGCGTATATGTTGGAAAACTAAGGTTTGGTCCGAGGTATTTTGATCCATGGTATTGGTCCAAGGGATTTGGTCCGAGGTATTAACCCTAGGTATTTGGCCCAAGGTATTGGTCCTAAGTGATTTTGATCCATGGTATTGAGAAAGGCATAAAACTATATAAGGATGAGAATATCATTAGGCCAAGGTGTGCAAGTATTGAATATCTGATGAAGTGTGAGATCTAGTATACAGGTTATTGGCTTATGGTGCTTTGCTTAATTTGAACCAAGGATGATGCTTAGTTGTTGATGAGGGATAAGATATAATGATGGATTGGGATATTAAGGCTTGAAATGAATTATCATTATATGGTTTGATCATGTATAGTCTAGATCTTAATACTGACGCATGTGTTATTCTGTAAATGTTATGATATGGGTATAACTGAAGTCTGGAATAGCTGCAAAACTATGAATTAATATTTACAGATGTGTATGTTGGTTGGCTTTGATAAAAGCGTGTATACACACTGGTTCAACACATGGAAGTAGTGTATACCCTATGAAGTATGTTTCAGTTGTTTCTGTTTACTATTGCAGAGTTCTGGGTTCTACTTTGGGTTTTGGTGACTGTATTCTGGTGACAGTGTTCTGAATTATTAGATTCAGGTTATGATTGATTTTATGTGGTTGGTGTTGGCATTATGTTTCTGGTATGGTTATATGTTACAGATGTTGTACTTGATGGCAACACCCATGGCATGGCTCTC
>APFE031396481.1:260571-289203 GCA_000404065.3 Pinus taeda | reverse complement strand
GGCGGTTGGGCGGTGGCTATCTGATTCTTGGAATCAGATAGCCACCACTCAGCCGCTTGTGGGGGTGGCTGGGTGGTGGTTATCTGATTCTCAGAATTGGATAGTCACCACCTGGCGACCCATGGGGGATGATTATGAGAATCAGATAACCACCACCTGGCCACCCCCACAGGCGACTGAGTGGTGGCTATACGATTCTGAGAATCAGATAGCCACCGCCCAACCGCCCATGGGGGTGGCCGAAACGAGTTTTTCCTTTTAAATTTCAAATTTGCAAATTATTTGAGCGCATTTCGAGCTTTCCAGAGATCTAATCGGGGGTTTTTTGACCATGTGGATGCAGGCAACCGAGAAAAATGGTAATTGAATGGAAAGAAAGAGAGAACGAAAGAGTGGATGAATTGGCCATGGAAGATGAAGTTTGCATGGATGCCCTTAGGAATTGCGGACTGAAAAAATTCTTCTTGGCGCCTTACTTACGATCTCAACCTGAGCTCTTACAATACTTGATCAACCTTTGGGACGAGAACGAGCAAGTGTTCTGATTACGAGATCAAGTATTGGAACTGGATGTTTCTGACATCTATTTCATCACGAGATTTTCACGTAGAGGTCTGGTGCCCATATTGACTGGGAGCAGACCATATGGCGAGAAGATGGCCGAGGTGATGGAACAAGTGTGCCCAGGGTCACAATTTGGATCTGGGAGTGCAAAGGTAGATATTGCCACCATCCGGGATCTAACACTCAAGGTGGTGCTATTTACCATCACGCGGGCTGCAGGGGTGCAGGCACCGCACGAGGCAACAAAAAACCAGCATTTATTGGGCCACAGCAGTGACTGCAAACATGAAAAGACAGCTTAAGAAATGTAAGCGAGGCAAACTGAAACAGTTTGGCTACGGTTCTATCCTGGTAACATTCATTCTGGAACGATTACCAATCTTCCAAGCCCAAGGGGCCATCATAGCTGATCCAGTGCCACAAGAGTCGAGAATGGCTCACTGGGCAACATTGATGCCCAGAGGGGGAGGAGGCCAACAGATGTCCTAGAGGCCAGAGTTTTTTGGGTGGCTATGTCATCAGCTGATCATGGTTGAAGATTGGCCATATGCAGGGACCAACTTCACTGGTGACCCAGATCTCCCACTGCCAGAGGGAGATGAGTGGGATGAAGAGCTGGGTATGATCTCTTTCTGATTTTATGTTTTATGAATATTTTTTGTTAATACATGTTTGTTCTAACAACAGTCATATGTGTATGTAGATGTTGGCCCAGAGAGACCAGTCGGCATGTCTCCTATTTCATGGAGAAACCAGCTTGCAACTCACCCTCGGGAAGACGGTGCCGAGGGAGGAGAACTTATCAAGAACCTCGAGGGGATTTCCTGGGGGATTCCAGACTATGTCCGGCTGGTGGATGTCCCACTAGCGTACCAAAGACATATAGTGGGAGTGCCTAGTCGCATCCACCGTCTTTTGACATGCCTAGTGCGTGCGCTGATGTGCTATCATGAGCACCACAAGGATTAGACATCTAGGGTTTATTTTCATGCATATTTTTTGAGAAACATGTCGTCTCCGGATGGATTAAGATGAACATGTATATTTTTTTGACCTATGTGATGCACGCTGTGCAAACATTTCGACATATATATATATATATAATATATATATATATATATATATATATATATAATATATATAATATATATATATATATATATATATATATATATATATATATACATATGCTTATGGTTTATTATGTTTTCATGCTTCTTTTACTATTTTAATTACATGTTATGCAAATGTCTGTCTAATACATAATTGGCTAATGCATCAGTTAACATATTTAATCGTCTTGGAATGTGATGATATGTGATGAAATCAAAATTCCTTTCCAACAACTTAACGCATAGATATAACCTTAGAATCTGATGGTCTCTAACAGAATATTGCCCATTGAGCTGGTGGACGACAAGCTGAGAATCCAGGTTCACAACCAATGTTCGAACACCGAGATTGATCGCCTCGGCCAGTAACTCAATAACAACACTATACTCAGCAACATTGTTCGTGGTACAACCTAGACAAACCCCTTGAAGGTCTATGAGCTCACCATGAGGATCGTAGATCACCCATGCCGTAGAAGACAGATTGCATGTACTACAGGAGGCACCATCGGTGAAACCAACATAAGGCAAACCAAACATCTGTACAAGAAGCAAAAGGACACAATAAGTGGCAATTACGCCGACACACCAAGCCAAAAACATGAAAATATGCACACACAACACACTTGCTAAAGCACACGTATGTACAAAATAGAGTGTCTGGAATTCACGCATAATACTTTTTCAAGTAAAGCCCATTCCGGGGCTTATCCAGAGGATTCCCTTCGTAGTCAATCAGCTCATAGGCCCCTTTTTGCAAAACTCTCTTTACAGTATAAGGCTCATGCCACATGGGTTCGAATTTGCTTGCCCCTAGCTTATCATTAGCTTGATCGTAGAGCAAGACTAAATCTCCCTCAACAAAATAACGAGGATGTACAGTGTGATTGAAGTGAGTTTTCACTCTATTCTTCTGTGCTTCGATAGCTATAGAGGCTAGTCGACGAGTCTTGTCTAGTCGCTCCAGGTAAAGAAGACGTTCCTCTATCGGAGTAGTGTCGGGGAGTAATCCGACGGCTAATTTTAAAGAAGGGATCTCGCACTCGATGGGAAGGGTAGCCTCCAGTCCATAAACCAATTGGAAAGGAGTGAAACGGGTGGCATCCTTCACAGAGGTTCGGTAGGCCCACAAGGCAGAGAACAACATCAAGTGCCAGTTGGACTTATACATGCCAATGGTTCGTTGAAGCATTGTAACTAGAACCTTGTTGACAACGTCTACTTGGCCGTTTTCCTGAGGATAGTATGGAGTCGAGCTATCGTGCCGTAAGCCCAACTAGGTTGTAAGCTCAGTCATCATATAATTATAGAAATGCTTGCCGTGGTCAGTGACGATGGCTTAGGGGACTCCGAACCGTGAGATAACATGATTAAATAAAAATTGCGCCGTTGTGTGACCATCTTCAGATAATGTGGGCATCGCCTTGGCCCATTTTGTGAAGTAATCAATAGCAATGATGATATACCCATGCCCCCCAGCCGAGTGAGGGTTACAGGTCATATAATCAATCCCCCATTTTGCAAAAGGGATGACGGTAACAACGGGGTGCAGTGGAGCAGGGGGCGCACGCATATTCCACTGGTAGATTTGGAACTCATGACCAGAACAGACAGCAAGAATGCAGTCCTTAAAGATGGAGGGCCAAAAGTAACCGGCACGGAGGATCTTTTGAGCAGGAGCATATCCGGACATGTGACCACCACAAGCACCAGAATGGTAGTCATTTAAAACTCGCTCAGCTTCCTCGAGTGTTAAACATTGACGGAGAACAGAGTTGGCACCGAGCCAGTACAGGGTGTCCCCAATAATGCGATACGGTTGAGATTTATGGCGAATCTATCATTGAGCATCCTTAGATGTCTCAGGACGAAAAGAGGACGTATGTAAATAGACAATGATATCCCCATACTAGGGATAGAGGGTGCTGATTAAGAAGAGGGTTTTGTCTAGAATATGGTTCTCTAATCGAGAGGGCACAGTAAGAGATGGCAAAGAGCACAACAATTCAGCAAAGATGAGGGATTTCTTGGACTTGGTAGTAGTGAATTCCAAGTCGAACTCTTGGAGGATAACAATCCACTTTGAGTACTTGCTCCCCTGCAGCTCCCGGATACCTGGGTATCTCATGCACCATGATACTTGGATCGATGTCGGGCATTTCTTTGTAAGACCAAGAAAAGATGTCACGAAATTTGCGAAAAAGACCAGTATAAAGCTGAATCTCCTCAGGAGTACAAGTTACTCCAACATGGATATGCTCAACAATCCCTGGTTTAGCAAAGATGTCGATCAGCTAGGTTTGCGTGATGTTTCCCATGTTCCCTTTAGAGGACACTTGATATACTTGGATGGGTGTCTGAAGGAGTTGTGCGGGGAGACAATGAGCAAACTGCTCAAGATAGGCAAGCATTTCCCGATGGGTAGGGAGGAACGAGGAATGATGGTGAATATTGGATCAAGGGGGTTCCTCGAGAGACATGGTCTCGATAATGGCTTCATCAGAAGGAAATGTTTCCTTTAAGGGATCTAAAGAAGCATAATCTCCAAGCCAAGGGGAATGAGCATACGAGTCAAGAGCTCTGCTCAAAGAAGCAGATTCAGGAAGAGGAGCCAATATAGAAACAATCTCGATGTAGTTGAGCTCGGTAGGACTCAATGGCATCTCATCACCCCACGATTCTATTTTGTCAACGGGGGGAAGAACCCAAGGATCAGAATGAAAAAAAATCATACTGATAGGAGAAACATTCAAAGGCGGGAGTGAAAAGACACCCATGAGGGCAGGATCTTTAAAGAGCCTAGCTCCCACACTCTCTAATGGAATGGAGATATTCTCCACAAAAGGCACGTTGCCTTCGGAAGAGGAGGCGAAGAAAGATAGATGGTCTACTATGACAATCTTCCCCTGATGAGGGAAATGAATGACACGAAATAAAGATGAAGCCATGGCTCGCATGGCATATGTCCAGCTTTGGCTCAGAAGGACGTTGTAAGTTAGATTAGCATCAACGAATTCAACTTCCACTTCGACAGTCTTCCCTTCCAAAGTGATAGGCAAACGTTGGAGGATACCATAAGGGTGAGACTCTCTTCCATCAAAGGCTTCTAAGGGTGTAGGAGACTGACTCAAGGTCAGAGAACCAATAGTCTTCCAATAAGAAATAGACATAATGCAAGTTGAAGCGCCTTCATCAATAATCATATGATGAATCGTTTTAGAATTGATGATGACTTGGATAAGGAAGGCAATCTGGTGAGGCAGTCTTGGTACATGGCTTTCGAGATCAAAAGTAATCAAATCCGAGTTGGCCGGGTCGATGCCACTGATGGCCGATAGCAAGGACTTCCTCTGGGAGGGGCAACTCTGGAGAACTTCGAGAGCAGACATTACTGACGAAGCCTGGGCTAAGTCCTCAATGATGTTGTAGTGCTGAGCAGCACGAGCATTAGGGTTGTAAGAAGATCTCCAGAGTACACCTTTAGGAGGGGGTCGAATAGGAATCTCAGTGCTAGGTCTCTCGATATGGAGTGGACCAGAACTGGGCGAAGGAGCGCTTGAGGGGACCTCAGGCTCTTTCCCGGCAGGTGATGGATATTCTTTTGCTTGAGTACTAATCTGAATGGAAATCGTTCCAGCCATGGACACTTGAGAACCAAAGGGAGAAGAGGATTGGGATGGATCAGCCACCATTTGCATTTGCTGCGAGGGGAAAGGTTCTTTCAGCACCGCAGGAGTCCCAGGAGCACCTTTCAACAAGCGACTAACTTCAAACCGCCTTGGGTAGTCTTTAGTGTAGTGATCCTTATCGCAGATAAGACAAGGATACTTGGGTTTGCGTTTGGCTCCTTCCTCGGGTGGAGGTTTAGGAGAATCCTGCTTGGGTTGATCAGCTTTATTTTTCCCTTTTCCCTTCTTTTTTCCTTTCGAGGATTTATCTGCCGTGGTGGACTAGATGGTGTTAAGTATTACCAGAATTAGACATAACCTGAGAATTATTTTCATTCGAAGCATTCAACTTTTGCTTCCTAGGGTTTGCGGAAGATTTCTTAAAGGACGGATTTACAAATCCAATGACATCATCAACAGATGGCTTTGGCAGAGTTTTGGAAGTTCCGGGCTTCGGGGCATTAGGCAAATAATCATATAGGGTACCGGACTAGGAATAAACCAAGTCAAAGTATTGAGCACATGCAATAGCCTGCTCTTCAGTTACACATGCCCCCATAGCAATATCCCGTGCGATTGTAGGGACAAAGGAGGTTGTAAACCAATCGATCAGGAGCTGATCAGGAATCCAAAACTTAATCAGACGACTACGTCATCTCCATTCATGTATATGATCGGAGACGTGTGTGGCTGTATCCTGTTTAAGAGACGTGAGGAGATGCGTTCTTGTCTCATACGGAATTGGCAACTGAAAATGAGTTAAAAATGCCATTGCCAATGAGTTAAAATCTTGAAAAGATCTGCGGGCTAGCTCAATATACCACTTAGCAGCATAGCCAATGAGAGTCCTTTGGAAAAGGCAGAGCCGGACTGAATCGTCAAGCCATGAATTTGACGAACACTAGAGATGATAAGCCATAATGTGGGCTTGGGGGTCTTCTCCAGCTTTTCCATCGAAATTGGGACAATCACTGAGAATCTTGGTTGGAACTGGTGGCCAGAACAGATTATGAAGTATAGGATCATTAATCAGTTTGGACACATCTGGTAGTTCCAATGTTGCTAAGAAGGGTAACTGAGGGTTAAAGGACATCTGTGACCACGGGTAAGGGGTAGCACCAGGGTTCCAACTAGTTGTTGGTTGCCCCCATTGATTTTGTCTGGACGGACCTGGCCCATAGGGGTTTTGTCCGTAGGGATTTTTTCGATAGGGGTTATAGCCATAACTAGACGGCTGACCCTGGATTTTCCCCCCAGCATGCCATTGATTACCAACTTGACCTGTAGGAGCAACATACTGTTGCTGGTAATTATGATAAGGACTCACCTGCATTTGTTGATAATTTTGGTATGGGGCAAACTAAGCTTGCCCCTGGGATTGCTGGAAACCATAAGGTTGCTGGGCTCCATACTGAGCCTGTGGACCAAGCTTCATTTGATAAGGAGGTTGAGATTGAAACCCAACTTGCATTTGAAGACCAGCTTGGGTCTGGGGCCCAGCCTGTGGCTGGAAACTGGGTGGAGCTTGAGAAGCAACAACCATTTGCATGCCCGGTTGAGCAGGCCCAGAAAGATGTCCTTGAGAGGATTGGGGTTGAGCCACCTAGCTAGAAGGTTGTCCTGGTTGAGCTTGAGATTGGCCCATCTGCCCAGAAGGTTGAGCTTGCTGGGTGTTGGGTTGTCCTTGCAAAACCAAGGGTTGTCCTGATGGACCAGATGGCTGAGCAG
The DNA here is from genome assembly GCA_000404065.3 of Pinus taeda. NCBI lineage: Eukaryota > Viridiplantae > Streptophyta > Pinopsida > Pinales > Pinaceae > Pinus > Pinus taeda. The sequence goes on along the minus strand of APFE031396481.1, from coordinate 282,131 downwards.
ACTGGACAGTTGGTTGGCCTGATTGAATTTGAGGTTGACTAACTTGTCCAGACAGTTGACCAGACTGGACAGTGGGTTGGCCTTGTTGTACGTAAGGCAGACCACCTTGCCCAGAAAGGTATCCCTACTGGACCCCAGGTTGTCCTTGTTGCATATAAGGTTGTCCTGGATTTCCAGAGGGTTGACCTGAAGGGTATCCTTGCTAGACCCCAGGTTGTCCTTGTTGCATATAAGGTTGTCCTGGATTTCTAGAGGGTTGCCCAAGATAAGTAAAAGATGGACCACCATAGGCCGAAGGTTGTCCTTGAAAGGGTTGTCCTTGTGGGCCTCCAGGTTGCCCTAGATAAGATTTCCCATAATACTACTACCCATAGGAAGGCTGCATGTAAGACGGCTGACCTTGATAAGGTGGTCCTTGAAAGTTCACAGGGGGTGCTTGGCCACCACCGTAACGAGTGGTACCCCAAGCAACGTTTAACGGGATTGAGACCTCAACCATAGGCTGAGATGGCAAGGATCGAAGATAAATATGATGCCCTATGGGATCATAGTAATGTAATGGACCTTGCGAGCCCAGATTCTGGACAGCTTGCAAACGCTGATTGTATGCCCCCCCTACTGGAATGGAACCAGAAGAAGGTGGGTCACCAAGCATAGGATCGACAACTCTGGATGTAGGTACCGACTGACCACTATTTACCAAATTTGGGGATGGACCAACAACAGTGGTCACAACTGAGGATGCAATGCCAGCATTAACAATAGGTGCTGAAGAAGCTACACAGACAGTTGGAATAGTCGGGACTGAAGTGACAAATGTATTGTGAATTTGAGGAATAAAAGATCCCAAAGTGGGAGTGATGTTGTGATCCCACATGGTACCCGAAAAAGAGTTCCTAGAACCAATAACATCCCTCAAAGTCCTATAGCATAAGGGCAACGTGACACCGAGAGGGGTGACACTGAAGGGTGAGGTCTCCACCAAGATAGGAGTTTCAACACTCGTCACAACGGATGCTTCACTCGTGATGGGGGATGTGTCATCCATACCAGAGGAAGACATTGGGACCAAAATACCAGTAGGAGTAATAGGAGTATCCTCTTCGGAAGGCTCCCAAACAGGGTTCCAATGGATATTGTAAAAATCATCTTCTGGAGCACGGGAGTTCAACTGTTGGATACTTGGAATAATAGGGAGAGTACCACTGCCAACTGGTGTCTCAGGAGCAACAGAAGAAGGAGACCCTTGGTCACTTGGAATGGGAGACGAGATCAATGATACCACCAGGATGATTCGATTCAAAAATCCTAGGAAATCTAACGAGAAAGGACCCTACTCAAGCTAATGCAAACAAGATCTAACAAGGTAAATGTGAACGTGGCCATATAAATTTTAAGACACGAGGACATAACTTGACCTTCTCATCTTTAAAGAGTCGAGAAAAGGACAAAAAGATGACTCTAGTAGCCTTTGAATGTTTAATGAGCCTTAATTGACAAATGCTCAGATAAGCATTTTCTTTTAAGGAGTCCAAAAAGGATCAAAAGTGACTACTCTAGAGAACTAGGCAAAAGGTTTACCAGACAATCCGTAAAACTGCATATACACCTTTGCAATCATATGAAAACCAAGGACTTTCCATACGATAGTCAATCTTCCCGAATGCTGTGTTCTACGGGTTGTAAGGCGACAGACACGTCTTCCTATGGATAAAGGATGATAACCTATCTGGGTCTCCCCATATACTCGATGGTACATGGGAGCAGAATTCCATACTAGACTACTATTGAGTCACAGAAGGAGGAATCACCCAACCTTGAGTGGAAACAAAAGTGACTAGGTTTAACGACATTGGAGCACGTCTCTAGCCTAGACCTCTAAACAGTGTGCGTTGTGTTCCAATGCATTGTTAGATTCATTCAGTTCATTTTAAAGTTGATCTTGGATTATGTCTTAGTTTTCAGGCCTTACCGTATGTAATGTCTCAAAATTTCCTAAATGCAAACTATATGCCGCAATATATCATTTCATTCGATGAATGCTAACTACAAAAGAGTTGAGAGCTTTCACACAAACAAAATGATCATAGAACAACCAAAAATATCCCTAATGCAGCTAATGGAAATTAAAAAACTTTTTTTCAAAGTCACTAATCACTAATAACAACGAAAAGCTCTAATTCACATTAACTAATGAAAAGCAAAAGAGATTTTTCTTTTATATGTTGATGGCAAGATGCACTAAACAAACTTTGAGAAATGATAATAAAAAGAGTAAAAATAAGAAAATTCACTCAATACAAGCACAATCAGATCCCTAAATGACAAAGCAGTCCATCAAAACCGAGAAAAGTCCCAAAGACACAAATGAGCCATGTAATCTAGGCCCAAAGCGAAACAAAGCGGAGTTCAAGTGAAAAAGAGGTAGATCACTCAAACAATGCAATGAAATGATTAACAACCACTAAACGAGTGCAAGGGAGCAATTAGAAAGTCGAATGGACTAATAAAATATTAAAAACTCCTAAGGAAGGCTCGGCACACAAAGCCACTAGATGCCCTAGGGCTAAAAACGTGAGATCGATAGAAAATGGCAAACAACCAAAGGATAAAGGTTAAAACCAGTAAAACAAGACTCCAACACACTCAAGAAGTTGAGAAAATGTATCTAGAACAAAGACCAAGCTCAGAAGGCTTAAAACCAAGCAAACTTTAAAAGTTCCCAGGCCTGGCGCAACTGTCAGGCTGCAACTAGCGCCTTTTAAGGATTGGAGCGGGTTGTATATTTACAACTAGCACCAATTGGCGCGACCGTTATGCTAAAAAAGAACGCCAGTCAAGTTTGCTATGCAAAAATAAAAAATAAGCAATCCAAAGCTAGGCCAACGGTAACTAGGTAAACCAAGAAGCAAGAAACAACAAAAGAACTCAACCCAGAAGGCTGACCAAGCAGGTAAAAATCAAGAAACAACCAAAAAGGCAAGACATGTTCCCCAGCAGAGTCGCCAAATTGTTGAGGAGGTAAATCCCCTCTATGGACAGAGGCGACCCCTACTAGCCCAAACCGGGTCTAGCAACAATCATCAAACGCTATAGCGCAAGTTCCTAATTGCAAATTAACAGACCAATGATGAAGGCCTACCTGGATTCCAACGCTAGTGCTTGTAGAAGAGTTGGTGCTCCCATCCTCTGCTCCGGCAGATCACAATCCTCATGATCTCCGTGAATGGACACCTGCAAATACAAGAAACGACACAAACACAAGCATAAAATCTAGCATATGCAACTATATATCAGTCAGAAAGAATACAACTCATCATCATCACAAATAACAATAAGAGTGGAACCATAACCAATAGTCCTTTATTAACAATTAATCAAAGAAGAATACAACCAAAGTCCTGACACTAGATTCTCCTTTGAGCGGGTAGTCAGCAGAACATGTCTCGCAAAGCTTGTTGGGAATAGGGACAAGCCTCTCTCTCTTTGGTTATTGGACAATAATGTCCTTGCTTGGATTTGGCCTTATGGGAATTAAGAAGGCTCTTGCAACATGAAGCTCTTGGAAACTTGACAATTCTCAATCTCAAGAACTAGCTTGCCAAGGAAAATGGACAAGCTTTTATAGATGGAGGAAGGGGAGTTGGGATCATCCACAATAATTATGGGATTGGCCATATCATCAAGGAAGCTTCCATGAGAGGTGGAAAACCACTTCCTCTCTATGGAAATCAGTAGCCAAACCACCCAACTCAAGATAGATGCAGTCTAGGAATTTGTTAGGACGAAACTTCCACCGTTTGTTTGTTAAAAAACACCGCTGATTATGGTTGGCGTGGGCGCGACTATATGACAGAGCGCCAACTGGCACGCCCTCTTTGGAGGATTTTCCCCCTTGGCACGAGGGCTGCATTATGGAACTACACCAATGGAAAAAGAACTATTTTTAGGGGTTTTTAGCAGGAGATGTCCTTAGGGCAAATAAATCTCATGTTCAGGGGAATGTAATGCAAGTGTTTGTAGGCCATGTCACTTCTTATAGGTCCCGGAATGAGTCCTCCAAGATGTGGGAGAAGGGTAGCAGGGATGGGGACAAATTGCTGCATAACAAGGAATTTTGTGGATGAGGTGTCAGACCATTAGCTAGACCTTCTAGGTTCACTATGGTGATATGTATACCTCTGAAATGGTACATTGAAAATATAAAAGAAGCAAGAATGGATTATGTGTGTGTGTGAAAATGACAAAAATGCACATACATATGTTGACACATTTGGGAACATGAGCGCAAACATTGTTGACAACATAATTTATTGCATGTATATGAAAAATGTTTTAAACATATTCCTTGTAATAGTTGAAATGGTGAATTAGTCATTAACTCAAGTGTGTGATTGAATTCGAGGAAATATTGGTTAAGCACAACAAATGTGTTGTAAGTTGAAGTAGTCAATGTCAAAGGACTACATTGAAACTCTATTAGGAGGACATGATTCTAAATAGAGATGGTTGGAAGTAATAAATATTGGGAGTAAGGCCAAATTTATGATACCAAACCCTATGGTTACCATGGATTATCACATACTAATTACTAGTGGATGTATGGTAATGTGTTAACGCTCTCCTTTCATAGGAACACCTTCGAAAATGATGGATTTTTTTAAGGACTACAATGTAGAGAAGAGGATGCGCAAGCCTAAACAATGAGTATGGGAAGGGAGAGGAAACTCCTTAACATCTTGGAAAATGATGGATTACCCAAAGGAATGAGATGCATAGAAGGGTGTTTTTAAGCCTAGAAGGTGATTATGGTGTATGGATGGAACCATAAGTGCTCGTCAAAGGATAAATTCTTGCTTGAAATGGATTATAAAGTTCAAAACTACCATATAGATAACAAAAATTGAATACCAAGGGCATGAAATGCATACTTAAAAGAAGACAAGGCTCAAGGATAAAGAGTTTTGACTATAGATGTGTAAATAATGCACCAAGGATAATGTATAAATAAGGAGAAGTGGAATGTAAGACTCCTAGGATGACCCCTTCTATTTATTCATATATACTATTATTATTAGGCTAGTTATCCAAGTTGTGTCAAACTTGGATTTCCATTTATATTTAATTTTTTTAAGACCTGTGTGCCTATTTTTACATGTTTTGAGGCTATATTTCCTATTTAATTACGGCTAAAGAGCATGTTAGAGGAATTTTCAAAGTTTTGGGAATTGCATGCAGAAAATGACAAGCATAGCATAGTGCATAGGGATGTTAAACATAAGAGGCTAACATGCATGAAAGTAGCAAGCATGTTGGACCACACAGTCAACCAAGGTGTGGTCACAAAGGAATGATATGGAAGGAAAAGATAAATTTGAATCCAAGAACAGCTCCAAAATATCTATTGGTAAAGGATGGTAACATGAAAAATATCCACGAGTAAATTATTTTCACTGAAAAATGTCAATTGGTTTTTATCTTGTAATGGTCTATGAAACATGGAGAGTTGATTCAATTAAGAGAGAAGTGGAGTTCTATTATGTTTTATTCGTTTCCATAATTTGGCTATGCATCAAAAAAATCTTAGCTAGGTATTATGAGTCTTTTTGGTTTTGGAGCATTACATTGTATTTGTGACTGTCGTTGGTTGGTGAGCCATGAAAGCCATGTAGAATTGGGAAATTTTGACATATTATAACACCATGAGTTAATAGCAGAATGTTTTGTGAAATTTATGTTTTTCTCGTGTTGATCTATGATTTGATATCAAATTTTTTTATTTACTATAATTTTTATTATTAAAATGCTTATGAGAATTATGTGTTTAAATGAGAATGTTACATGGCAACTGAAAACTATATTGAGGGGATTTGTATCCCCCCCCTTTTTTTTCTATTAGTATTTTTATGTCTATGTTTAACTTTAGTGTAAATAATGCACTATGTGAGAGGATGAAAAATTATGTGTCTAAGTGTTAAAGGGCATGACTTTTGTCATAAAATGGTGTCCATTAGATTCCCATCCCTTTCCCAACTACAAAAACTTGGTTCTAGCAACTACCCCTAAGGTGCCTTGGGTGAGACTTTGGTTGTTCCACAGGAATTTCTGAAATGGATAGTACCACTAAAGACTTTGTTTAGTGCATCATGTGCAACAAAACTAGGTAAGAAATACATTTAAAAAGTGCCCAACAAATGATTTTTTTGAGGGATCGGGATTTTGAAGTGAAGGGGATGTGGAATCCCACTAAGGAAGAAATTTATCAATAGTTTAGAACTAAGTTGTGTGAATGTTTTGTAGGAGAGATCAAGAACCAAAGGATTAGTGTTGAATAATGGCTAGAGAAATATATTTTCACCAAATATTTGTATGAGATATTCTTTTGTGAGTTTCCAAAATTTCTTGTGGGGTGGATTTGAAGGATGAACTACTAGAATCCATACCAAAGATTGGAAGAGTAGAGGATTAGACACCTAAAACTTTTTGTGGACTCCAGTCAATGGATATGTTAGCGCAAAAATTGTACTAATTCTTGAGAAATTTTCTCCAAGGCTTATAAAGGCCAAAAAATGAGTTTTCAAGGTCAAGATATTAAAGAGGAAGGTTTCAATGTTTAAATTGCAATGTCTTAGAAGGGAATGGGTCCTACTCTATGGGCGTTGTTGGGAATAGTTAGGAATTGAAATGTCAACACAAGAACATGATAATAAAAGGTTTCATAGTGTCAGTGGGAAGAGTAGCATGACACTCTGATGAGATGGTGGGTGCACCGTTGATCCGACAACCCACATGCCTCCACATCGTGAACATACACATAGTTTAATTTGGTGCAAAGGTGTGAAGAGGGCCATGCGGTGCCCTCTCATGCCCGCTACACCATTCATGAAATTTCCATGGCAAGTTTCAGGTTGACGTGAAGGGCACCATGTGGCCCTCTATGTAGGTGTCCCATGTGTACTGATACGCCACTGAGTCTACCAAGTTACCAATCCCCCACATGCTTCTCTACCACTTAGTGCTCACCACTTCATCCTATGCACATGTCATCCCTTCCACATGGAATATCCCACGTCATGTTGACATCATCATGACATCAACACGAAAAAAGCCAAATTTTATGTTCAATATTGTCTTGGCATGTGTAAGGGGAAAAATGATAAAAAGGGCTTGGGGACCCATTTTATCATTATTGCACCCTATTCAGCTTCCAACTCAGTCTGATGATCTTGTAAAGTCAGTTTGTCTGATTTCATGTCTTAGAGCTCAAATTTCACCTCATCAACTGGAAATTCACATTATATCCGTAGATTCAACTTCTTAATGTTGGCGAAAATTTTCGAACATTATAGACCCAAGGTTCGGCCTAAGGTTGCCAACAAATACCATCGTATTTTGTCTTATATCTAAAATTTTCACTCCCTTTAGAGGAAAGGAGAGTCTCACTTATGTAGGTTTTAACCTGGTACAGAAATTACCTACATACAAATTCTAAAACACAGAAAATAAACAATGTGAGAGCATAACAAATAAAACACATATACACAGAGATTTTCCCCTGGATCCCAAAACCAGGACTACCAGCTTGATTTTTTTTAATTATGTTCCTTTCAATGTTATAATACATATTTATACATGTTGAAGCATCCAATACCATGGACCAAAAACCATTGCGTCCAATACCATGGACTGAAAACCATCGCGTTGAGAAAACATGTGCAAAAATCATGCACAAAACCATAGGTGGGTCTGCCCAACCTATCATAGGTTCCAAAACCAAAATTTCCCGGGACACTACCCTGGACCCCATAAAGTGGGGTTATGGGTATGCCTAAAACCCCCTGTGACCCCCTCCCCCCCCTCTAACCCCTAGTTAACTACGTGGGCTAGTCGTGGAAAGAATATAACACAACCCAACAACTTGAGGTGTGCCAGAACAAATAATGATAAGAGGGATTGAAATCAATGGTGTGAAACCAAAGTCGTCATCAAATTATGTATTCATTTTAAGCATAGAATCATTCATCATAACCAGATATTACTATAAATACACCATTCATGGATTAATAGATACAGAACTGTGCATACATAATTCAAATTTTAAAGGGGTCATACATTTATGAATCATATAACACAAGACATTCCCACAACACTTTCTTTATTATTCAGGCAATCGTTACAACACAGATCCACACAGACTCATGCACTCTCATTTCTTCAGATCAAATACATTGCACCAGAAAATTACAATTAATAGAAAGAAGGATCATAACTTTTTTTAGATTATAGACTCTCAACATGCAAATCATTAGCTACAGATATAAATACTAGCTATGATCTAACTCTAGCTCTATCTACCTGATTTGCCCATTTGTGGCTTCATTTATAGACTTGCTCACTTGGTTTGGTTGTTGCACGCATTCCTTGATCCCATCCTTCATCTTGTCACTTTGAAAAAATCTAGTGCCTTTGTCTTTATCCTTCTTGATCCTTTCAAAATTGACCATGTGTTTCCTTTTTTTACAGCTACATTTTTCCTTCTTTTCTGCCTACGTGAGCCCCAACATAACTTACTTTCTGCTTTGTATTTTCTAGTGGCCTGCTTCTAGTAAGTATATCCAATTTCTTCTTTGTGACTACTCTATAAATTTATCTCCCAAAATATCTTTAAAAACAAAGGACCCAATAGGCCCTGGCCATAATATATTGACTTGCCCTTGAGTCAATTTGTTGTTCGTGCATCTTGTACATGTTGTGGCGGTGCTTCTCTACTTACTGTTGTGTCTTTCTATATCGTTGTATCTCCTTCAAATGAAGGACCCAACTCTGCACAGATTGTAAAACATCATCTTTGAAACTGGTGTATGTAGAAACAACATTGTTCCATGTCTGCAAAATGGCAGAAATTGTTAGCATAAGTTTTACACCTTCATGTGAGGTCAAGGATGTCACTCCATTTTTTTTGTAAGTCATAATAACGAAAACGGGGGTGTTGTGTTCATCATAAGGATGGTCAAACCTAGAGAAATGTGTCATTTAAATCCTTTTCCAACCTTATGTTTATGCAAATTTTAACCTTATGATATGACTTGTTGCAAAAAATCAGGTAGTACTACGAAATGTTTTCGTAGTGCGCTGCTACGAAATGTTTTTGTAATGCTTTTCTAAAAAAATAAAACTCAATTTTTGACCCGTTAAACTGCCTTTTATGAGCTTCCAAGTGGTGATTTTTCGAATAACAGTCCTATATGGAAGTGACATTTTCCAAGAGTTTTGCGCTTGTTTGAGTTATTTTCAAATAAACCCTAGTTTACTATGTTTTGCCAAAAAATTGTTTTTCCAACAAACGTAGAATTATTGTTTTCTAGTGCAAAAAGAAGTTAAATTGTTTTGTAGTCCCCTGTTGAATTATTGCAAGGTCATTCAAGGTGTTACAGGTGTTGGAGCTTGAACAAATGGGTCATTATGTCCATGTGAAGAGGTTTGAACCCAATGGAATGCACTTCGAAGTGTACCCTAAGATGTTGGACATTTCCAAAGTGAAGATTAGGAGCTAGTCTTTCAATGATTTAATGGATACAACCTCAATTAGTTCCATGACTTTAGCTTCTCTTTTGATGGTAATATAGGAAGAATTAGGAAATTACAGTTCACTGTCATTGAAGAGTCACTTGTTGAAGCAACGGGGTTACCAACAGAGGGAGAAAGGTGGTTTAAGAAGTAGAGGTTTCTAAATGTGGATTTCAACTTCTTCTTCAAAGAAGATTTCCAAAATTAGGATTGGGGTTTAGGGGTACTACAAAGCAAGTTGAAACATCAATGGGCTACTGCACTCAGGAATGTCCAATTGTTCTTCACCAATGAGGGTATGTATTCTAAAACTTACCTATACCACATGAGATTCCTTTATCACTTAATAGGTTTTAGCAAAATGAATTTTCCCTGTTTCCTACATCAAAATTTATTGAAGATGTGCAGTAAAGAAAGAAAGAGACCTAAATTACAAGCTCATGATATTTTTCATCATAGTGTTACTAGAATTATGAGCTAAATAAAGTGGAAAAATTAAGGCAAATTAGATAGTGGAACGCAAACCCTCCTGTACCAAGAAGATTAAAACAAGGCCAAAACAGAGTTCCTCCTCAAGCTACTGCCCATGAAGCTAAAGGAAAATCTAGTCAACCTTAGGTTGAAAAACATGAGGATATCCCTGTAAAAATACGAGAAGTTGAGATTGAGGTTTATGAAGGAAGGACTAGATGCCAACAGAGGAACTTAGAATAGGAGGAAATAAAATAGGAAATTTCAAAGAACAAAGAGGGTAAACAGAAAATCAAAATAGAAGATAAGGAAGCTGAGATAATAAGGGTTTTTGGCAAAAGGCCTCACACTCGACCTACTAACAATATTAGGTTGAAATTCAAGGCCAAAATGAATCCCAAATACAAAGAGGCAGTCATCGCCCTTGATGAAGAAGAAAAACTAAAGTAGGTTTCAGAAAGTAAGAAAAGACAAAGAAAAGCATAGTATACTAACAAAAGAAAAAGAAAAATCCTAAAAACTGATCAAAGTTCACCAAATCCAGCTAGGAGGGTTACAAGGAGTCAAGACAAGTTGGACATCCCTGCTCAAGTTGCATAGGACATAGGGAATTGATTAGTTGACTCCAGGAGATAGAGTATAGAGCAAACCCTAATTTTGCTCCACCAAAACCCTGATGTTATTTTTTTTTCTTATCGAATTTGTACGAAAAGAAACCACTTTTGGCTATGGATGAAAAATAGCCCTAATAATGAAAATGGTTGTTAAGCATTGTAGATCATAGTTAAACCTGCCAAAGCCCTTATCTATGCCACAATCATAGTTAAACAACAAAATGGAATAGTAAAATAAGTGCAAGTAACTCCAATAATCCAATGGAAACCAGATATATAAAGAATATATTTTATTAAACAACACATGTGAAGGGAATAAATAATGTTACTAGACCCCATCTATGGGACGAGTTCTTGGCTATCCTCAAATCTCTTTAGCTTTTGTAGAGTCTGTCCTCTATAATGTGTAAACCCAGCAAACAAAATGTTTGAGCTCAATGAGAACCCAAATGGAAAAGAAAAATGGTGTACAACAGTGATAATAATCAGAGTTACAACACTGAGTGCAACAATGAAAATAATCGAAAGTGAAGAATGAATGGAAAACCCTTCTATTTATAAGAAAATATTAGGTTATCCTCGAATAATGAGAAATAATAAAATATTATTAACCCCATTCTAGAAATAACCATTTCGAATATTGTATTATATTTGGTTAGAGGGAAAAAGTATTTAAACTTTTATTTAGAAATAATAAATAAATAAATGATTTATTTATCATCTCAAGAAATATGGTTATAGAATAATAAACAAATAATGATTTATTTAATTATTCCTAACGGATTTGGTTAAACTTGACCATGAATAATAACTAATTATTGATTAATTAATTATTCCTAAAGAAAAATAAGATAATTACTGATTTATCTATTTATTTCTCATAATTGGGTTAAATGTGAGAAGGAATCTTAATTAAACAATGGTTTAATTAATTATCCTTAGAAGATAATTAAATAAATAATGATTTATTTAATTATTCCTGATGGGTTTAATTATAAATGGCTTAACAAATGTGGTTTATTAAGTAATTACTCACAGTGAAAGCAATTTTACTATGGTAATATTGGCCTTACATGGTGTACTTCGTTCCATCTAGTAAATTATGGCTAGATGATCAATTTTTTGTGATAATAGATTTCCCCCAAATGTACGAGTGTTAGGAGAAAAACGTATGACCAAAGTATGTTGTAAGGATACAATCACTAAACAAGGAAGTGGAGTCAGAGAAAGAGAGAGAGAGACCAATAGAGCTAAAGCAAAAAAGGATAGTGATAGAGGGGGCGAGACCAATGCAAGTACCATTTTATGTTGTGGTACTAGATTTCAGTGAGGTCGGGGAGGCATACCTATACCCACCGAGATATCTTAGTACAAAAAATAATGATGTTCCTATAAACATGAAACGGAGCAATAAAATACATGCTGAACGGTACATGACATGCTGGCATAATTGAGCCATAAAATAATACAATGTGTCCCACATAGATAATGCGCCTGGAAAAAACATGAGCTAGGACTGTATACAATAACATCTGAGTGCATGAGACATAATGGCACTTCACTCAAAAAATGGGTGGGAGGGACGGTAGAACAACCCAAGAAGCCCTAATGAATGGGAATGGGATCTACAAAATGGAATGGATCATCTAAAGGAGACATGCATGCTATGAATGTTGCAAGTGATAGGAACTGAACCCATCAAATCTGTGAAACTACTTCTGAGTCTATAGTATAATAGGAATGCATCCGAGCATGTGGGTGGCTACCTAAAGGGCCACCCCCTCATGAGGTCTGAAACATATCACACACACCTAGGAATCACTAGTACAATCTGCTGCATGACTCAACCATCAAGTGTATGATTCATGAGCATGAAACAACCAATTCAAATGGAAATGATGATTCCCTTTGCTTGATCTAAGGAACCAAACAAGAGTGAAAGTTGGAACTAGGATACACTTCCCTCTAGGCTGTCCTTTTGGAATAGATGTGTTGATGTCGACAAAATAGGGCCTACCATAGGTGAGGCAATGAGGATCCTCAACTAAAGAATAAGGAAAAATAGTAATGTGACATATGGACTAACACCAGGGGCAATGGAAAAAGGGCATTGAGGGACAAACATACGGCTTCCCCTGTTAGAGCATAAATTGCATGGTTGACCTGGCAGTGACTAACTCAACTTTGTAGGGGATGGTGGATAGTATGACTGAAGGCCAAAATGGGCAACACAGGATGAATGGTATGCAAATATGGACAAAATAATGTGACTTGATATAATTAGACAAAAAATAGACTCCATGTATGCAAAGGTGACTCATCGTGGATGCTCTGAACAAGGGTGACTCGATGACACTGCCGCACAATAGAGGCCGGGTGGGGACCATGAAAACATGAGCAAATGATGGTTGATCATGAAGAAAATCGGCATGTGAGATGACAAGTGCCAAGGGAAGGTGAAATCCAAAGTACAATTGTCATTTATGAAGAAATTCAATTTTGAGAGGTGACAAAGTGACCCTTCTTGGAAAAATGGCTTCTAGGTGAAGTGTCAAATCATCAAATGAAATGATGCAACAAACCTAAATGCATGACAGAAATAAATACACCAAATAAATGTGATATACTATGGGTAAAATTTCTTAAGGTAGAGTGCATTACACGTATTAGAAGGAGTTGGCCCTCAAATTCCTCTAGGAGATATGTCCCTTTGCATAAGTCCTTACGAATGATGTAAGGTCCTAACAATAAGGACTCGAACTTCCAATGTCTAAGCGTATCATGGGCCTGGTCATACACTAGAACAAAATCACCTTCGTGGAAGGCATGGGCGTTGACTTTTCAGTCATACTAGGCTTTGGTGTGTGTTTTCGTCACTTCAATGCTTTGCAAAGAAACACGACAGTCTTCAGAGGCACGTTCAAGCATGAAAAGTCTTTGTTCTAATGGTTTAGTGTAAGGGAAAATTTAAACAACTAGGTGAAGGGAAGGCATCTCACACTTGATTGGTAAGACCTCCTCCTCGCCAAAACAATTTGGAAAGGAGTGAACCCGGTGGTGATTTTGACAAAATTTCTATAGGCCCATAAAGCTAGGAAGAGCATAAGCTGCCATTAGTCTTATGCTTATTCACCGTCCACTGAATCATTGTTTTGAGAATCTTGTTGATTGATTCAACTTGTCCATTACTTTGGGGGTAATAAAATGATGAATACTGGTGTAGGAAGCCCAACAGTGAGGATAACTCATGCCATACCTCATGCTCAAAATGTCAACCATGGTCAGAGACCAATTGTTTCGGAACCCTGAATCAAGCGATAACATGGTTAAAAAAGAAAAGGGTCACAGTAGTCGTCATGTTATTGAACGTTGGCATGGCCTTACCCCACTTGGTAAAATAGTAAACCGCCACGATAATATACTTATTTTTACTAAACGGTGATGGTTGACACTCCATAAAATCAATGGCCCATTTACAGAAAGGACCAGCTACAATGATAGGATGGAGGGGATCCAGTGAGGCTCTTGCCTTTGGAGCAAAATGTTGGCAGTTACGGTAGTGTTTGACTGCCTCAATACAATCGTTGAAGAGAGAAGGCCAAAAGTAGCCAGCGTGCATGGCTTTCTGGGTAGTGGCCATACCAGAGAGGTGACCACCACAAGTGCCACTGTGACAAGTGTTTAACACTTGCTTTGCTTTAGGGTGGGTGAGAGAATGGTGAAGGATAGAATCCACACTGTGATGATAAAGATCATCCCCAATGAGAAGGTAGTGAGGGGCTTGGTATCGAATTCATCTTCGATCATCACGAGTACGATGGGGGTGAAATTTTTTGGTTCGCAAATATGTCAGAATATATTTGTACTAAGGATCCTCCAAAGTGATGATGAACAAGTGTTCATCCAGGAGCTCGTGATTAACCAGTGGATCATGCCCAGCAGTGGGTAGTTTAGAAATGATTTCGGCAAGGGAAAAACCTTTCTTACTCTTAGGTGTAACAAACTCACTATTGAATTCCTCGAGGATGATGACCCAACATTCATACCTCCCATTGATGATCTGTCGACTCAATAGGAAGGTCATGGGGTTGGAGTTTGTTACGAACCTAGTGGTACACGTAAGGATATAGTGATGGAGCTTTTGGACATAGGACAAAACAACCAACGCCAACTTCTCCTCATGAGAGTAGTTCACAGGGAGACCTATGAGGTTCTTATTGAAATAATAGATAACATGTTCATTCCTATCATCATCTTCCTTAATAATGACACCAATGACCGAATGGGTGGAAGCTGAGATGTACAGGGTGAAATACTTTGTGAAGTTAGGGGGACTGATCAAGGGAGCAGAAGTGAGAGCATGTTTTAGGGCATCAAAAGATTGTTGAGTGTGATCATCCCAAACAAATGGAATGGTTGAGTAAAGGATTCTAAGAAACCCATGTGTGGTATTCGCATAGTCAGGCATGAACATACGAAGGAAGTTGACCTTTCCTTGAAGAATTTGTAGCCGGTGTAAGGTACGAGGAGTTGGCAGCTCAAGAATGGCTTGAACTTTTAGGGGGTCAAGAGTGATACCATCCTTCGACACAATGAAGCCTAACAGATGGCTGATAGGAACAAAAAAGAGACATTTCAACGAATTAAGGCAGATGTTATACTTGCAACATCAGAGGAAAAGGGTACGCAAATCATGAATATGTTACGCCTGAGACCTAGTGCACGTAGTGAGATTGTCAAGGTAAGCAAGGATAAGGTGCACCAAGTCTTGAAAAACATATGACACGGCCCATTGAAATGTGGCTCTAGCATTGTTTAAGTTGAATGGCATGACCCTATATGAAAAGGTTCCCCACAGACTAATGAACGTATTCTTTAACTAATCAGCACGCCGGATATTGATCTGGTTGTACCTGGAGAATCCATCCATAAAGGATATAATATTGTGCCCCACACACTCATCAATGATCTGACCAATAAAGGGTGTGGGGAAGTTGTCTTTGGCACAAGCTTTGTTCACGTCGTGAAAATCTGGGTAGACATGAACGGTGCCTTGCTTATTGAGAACAAGAATTGAGTTGGATACCCATGTGGTATACTCAATGGGATAGATGAAATCAACCTACTTGAGCTTATCAATCTCATAGTTTATGGCCTCATGACGAGAAGGGCGAATGGTTCTCAACTTCTGACAGACATGAGTGGCATCAGCCCATGTGTTGATATGGTGTTCAGTAATGGCGGGATCAAGTCTAGGCATCTTTAAGTAAGACCAGGTGAAAACATCAAAAAATCATTTGAAGAGCTTGGTGTAAGCTTCAATTTCTTTCAGGGTGCACTATGCCCCTAAGGTAATGTTTTCGTTGATCCCTAGTTTATTGGAAATGTTGATTTTGATAGTAGGAGAGATGTTGGCCATATTCCCTTCCTCGAAGGCATCTAGGGTAGGTATGGGATGTCGAAACCAATAAACTTCACCATGGATGAAGTCTTTTAATTCCATAACATATTGGTCATGACATTGCTATGGTAGGAAGTATGCACGATGGTGCATATCATCCCAAGGGTAATCAGGGGTAGACATAGCTTCCTAGTGTCCTCATCAGAATGGAAGATGGGTGGACTGGAGGAAGACTGACTACATGATGTGTTGAAAGTCCCTGGTGCATCACCATGAGAAAGAAGGTTCATATAGGCATCATATGACATGGTAGAAGACAAGTTAGTATATGGAATGTCTAACGATGTTGAGACCTAGGTTTTCGATGAAGGAATTTCGATCGAAGCGCGCGTAGAAACCTCAGAAAGGTTTTCCTGTGAGGAACTCAAGGATGACGATGGAGGTAATGGAGGATGTTTTGACGTATCAATGGGGAAAACAATCAAATGATCATCTGAAGGATCTACTGTGCCCAAAGTAGTTAGTAGATCTTTCTTTTGAGATGGCTATGACTGGAGAACTTCCAGCATTGACATGGTAGTAGGGGACTATGCCAAGTCGTCTACTATACTGTATGTATGGGAAACTCGATTTGAAGCCACATTATGGTGTAATGGTCCCTTGGGAATCTTAGGAATTGAATCAACTTTAGCTTAAGGGATATGTAGCGGACCATTTGATTTCATAAGAGGCTCAGTAGACAATTTGGTTTTAGACTCAGTGGCGAATGAAGTTGATGGCTTGTCATATTGATGCGACTAGGTTTGCAAGTTGATATCATAGGTGTTAACCTCATTAGAATTCACCATGAGGATATGGTATTCACTAGGACCAAAAGGTTGGGGAAGGTGGGCTGCTTGACCTTACTAAAGTTGAGCAGCGAAAAATCCTTGTTAAGGGAAAGGATTTGGGAGCACAACTATTTGAGATGGCACAAGATTCTGAGGCAGTTGTTGCATGGGCAGTTGACCTCTAGATGCTACTTGGGCTTCCGACAGTTGATGCATCTGGGGTAACAGGGGATACTCATGAGTATAATGGCCATCTACACCACAACACACACAAGGCTTGTTCATATGAATAGCCTTGTTCTACTTGGGCTGGTCACCCTGTTGTTGGTTATTGGTGTTAGGTTGGTTCCCTTGGGGTTCATTAGGTTGATTACCTCGGTTACTCTAATTACTCTTGTTACCTTTCCCCTTAATATTTTTCTTCAAATTTTGGGGATTGTTCACACTCTACTATGCAAACTGATGAGCCTAGGTACTGAAACAAGAATGTTGCAACTCCTAGGGCTACCCGCTTTACTTATCGACCTGGGTTTCGTACAAACATGGAGGTGACAGTGCTATATGCATAAGTAAAAGTGAAGGTACTGCCTGTTGTCACTGCTCATCTAGCAAGAGACCCTAGGGGTTCCAATCCAAACTTCTATAGGGTTAGAAGAAGCTTAATTCTTTGATGGAAGAAGAGAAAACCTATTCTAAGAGAGAGCTACTCTACTGCAGTAATGAAGAAAACATTATGTAATGCTAAACTACACCACAACCTAACTAACCATCTAAATAGCTATGCTAATAGAATTACTAAATCAATGCTATCCTAATGCTACTACCTGAGTTGTAGAGGTAAAGGGCATCAAACTATACTAAGGTGCAAGGAAAGAAACTTAAGCTAAATAAGTTTTCAAGTAGAAGAGAAATCAGAGGTCGAAATCAATGAAAGGAGGATGTAAGGACATAGTAGCGCATAGGGACCATTGGAACAATCAACAAGAAGAAGATGGATGGTGGAGATCTTATCATTGGGGCTTAAGCGAATGAATGGATGAACAGGGTTAATGAAGCAAATGAATGATGAAGATCTCATCGTGAAGGCTTAAGTGACTAGATGGATGAATAGGGTCAACGTATAGGATGAATGGCTGAGGCCTTATCACGGAGGTTAAGTCAAGAGATGGACGGAGAGGGTAGCGATGCAATGAATGGTTGAGATCTTATCAGCGGATTAACTCAAGAGATGGATGAACAGGGTAATGAAGTGATGAACAGATGAGATCTTATCATGCAGATTAAGTCACGAGATGGATGGACAAGGTAACAAAGCGATGAATGACTGAGATCTTATCGTGCAGATTTAGTCAAGAGATGGATGCACAGGGTAATGAAGTGATGAACGATAGAGATTGTATCATGGGAAAATGAAATGTGCGGAAATGATGGAGTGGGTTTCTAAGGTGGTAAGTATTTTCTCATGTGCCCTCAAGGCCATAAGAAGAATTCTGAAATTTCACATGATTAGCCTTACTATGCGACACGTAGCATGAGGAAACCACTTTTCTCACGTGCTCTCAGGAAGATAATGGTTGTGCAATATTCTGCACGAGATTGCGTGATGGCCATTGGATCAGGTGGGGTTGATCAATGGTGGAGATTGACCAAGATAATTGGTGACTGGGTGACGCAATATTCGTCAGATTAGGTGAGGTATATCGACAGTGGGGGTTTAAAGCACATAAAGTGTTGAGGTGACGTTATAGCTATCAGATCGAGAGACAAATCGATGGTGGAGATTAAAGTGCATAAAATAAATGGAAGACTTGTGAAGGTTTTTCGTGGATCAGACGACGAGGAAGCGATGCACAAAGAATGTACTGAAGGAGGTTTCAAATGAAAAATGACAGAAAAACCAGTGAGGGTGGAAAAGTAACTGCATCAAGCTACAAACTTCATAGCTCATGCGAGAACCAAAAACCTGTCCTTTTGGGGTTACTGAAGGGTCTCTTCCTTAAGTCATGGTCCCAAAGGGAGGAGATGAGGCTAAGACAGCTGTGCACAAACTTATGGTGATATTTTCTCCTAGCTAACCTGTAAACTAAAAGAAGGCACAAATGGAAGTAAACTATAGTAAATGCATCTACTGAAGAAAATGAACAGAAAAACCATGAATAATCTACACTATACTACTGTAATGAAAATGAAGCTACTTAAGCAAATAAAACAAAAAACCATGAATCTACTTAAGCAAATGAACAAAACCAAGAAGCTACTTAACCAAATGAACAAAACTAGAAACCTATGCTAGCATACATGTATAGTAAAGAGGAGCTTTGGCTACTCGGGTTGGGCCCTAACCCAAGAGCTTCAGGTCTCTGATTTAACTAAGAGCTAGCTTAAAACATAACTCATTCTCATTATGAAAACCATGGATTACAGAACAAATTGTCACAAGTTTTGTAGCTCAGAAATAAAGTATAGTTTTATAATGAAAGTATAAATCCTAAGGAGGTCCTAAGCCTCTCTACATATACATCTGATAAATTGGTTTCTGTCACTTTCACTTGTTCGACTATCTTCTAGTCTTCAAAGTGATGGATGTTTGCACTTTGGTGATGGAGGAATATTTGAATGGAGGGGTAGTAAATGAGGAGGATTTACCTCCTATAATTACTCTCCCTTGTCCCATTCGAGTTTTGATGAAGGCCTTTGGCATAGTTCATTGCTTTTATCCTTTATGTCTACATTTTTCCCTGCTTTTATCCTTTATTCCTACATTACATGCACTTTATACCACAAAGAAAATATCCAACTCTAACTCATCACATTAACAAAATATAATAAAAAGTATGCAATAAGTTGTGAGAATAGTTGGTTTGACTAAGCTAGGAGGTGAATTAAGGACAACTAAGGCCCATATAATTACTCAATGAGGAGGCTCATCATCACCCCCCTACTGAAAGTGTTGATTATCCTCTGAGCAACTTAGTGAATGTCCATGTCCTTCATGGCTCTAGTATCCTCTTTGACATCCCATGTTTCTACTATGGTCTCTTCTTCTTGTTTATAGAAGTTTTCATTCCTTTCTACTCCTTCGCATTGCCACTTTTCCTCTTCTTCTTTTCTCCCTTCTAGCATCTATAGGAGTAGTGGTGGACTAAGTTTTAGGCCTATCCAATTGACCTTCAACCTTTGCATTGATTTCTTATACATAGGTGTCCTGTTGAGTCCCTCTCTCAACCTTTGAAGGGAGTGATATTCTCTGATCTTCAAGCTGTGTGGCAGTCTTTTCCATCTCCTTTAGTAGGCATGTATGTTATCATCTCTTAGTAGCCTAAACATATCCTCAAAACGTGAAATTTATTGCTCTTAGGAAACAAGATATCTAGGTTCCAGATGAGGATCATTTGCAATTAGATTATGGATGTTGATTAGTGGCATGGGATTTGATTGTTCAACTCTGATAAAAGGAGGTTCATTTTTCTCTCTGGCCAATATTATTTTCATCTTTGCAGACCTTGACTTCTCATGGTTCATCGATGATGTAAAAGCCATTAATTATTGATCTCATAGCTCTGCATTAGAATCCCAAATATTCATGTATGTGAGGGCCATGTTGTGAAAGTAAAAATCAGCCATTTTGGCCCCATCCTATAGTGAAATTTGATCACAAAGATCATTGAACTAACTGCAATCCTAAAATGGAATGGTGCCCCTTTGTGCTAGTGTTTTAATATGAAATTGCAACCATTTCTCTCTGAGGTAAGGAGCATAGGATTTAGCTGGCATCCTACACTCGATGGAATTTTGTTGTTCTTTCTCCTCTGTTTCAATTCCTTCTTCCTCTTTCTGTTTCAGCATCATCCTCCTTCCCTTCTGCTTCATCACGTTCCTCTGTATTATTTTCTTCTTCATCCATCTCATCCCCATCTAGCTCTGTATATTCTTATTCTTGTCTTTGCTTCTTCTCACTAACAGAAGGACTAACATCATAGGTGAGGGTTTTGATATCATCCTCTACTGGTAAGTCTTTGAAGGCTGACCATTTTATAGGGATCCTAAGGTTTTGGAGGGCATCCTTAATGAGGATCCTGATCAACCCATGGTGATCCAACTGATGGGAATTTCCTTCCTTTACTTTGTTCTTGGAGTCTATGAGTGATTGAATCAATAAATAGGGTATGTTGAGTCTTTGGTGAACTAGTGTTTCTACCACAAATCTTAGTTCTTAAAGCATCCTAAGATGGTAGCCATAAACAACACTGTATCTACCCTCATATGAGATATATTTGATTAGTTGGTAGCCTACCTCAATCCATGGGAATGGCAGATTGTCCCTCCTTACTCCATTTTTATCCTCTATGGGTTATTCACTGTTATGAAACCAACTCAAGAAAATATAGAAAAGATAGATCAACGCCTTAGAATTCAGCCTCTTCGAGGGGGCAACCTCCTTTACATTACATAAATGAACAATTCTTGGATGATACAAATGACAAACCTCTTTCTATATAGAGGAGTCTAAGGAGTCACAATATAACCCAGCCGACCTAACAATAATAATATAAAGCCACAAAAATAACAATAGAGGGATTCTATGCGGCACAGTAATAACATATGGGGACAATAGGGGCACAACAATATTAATAAGGGGTACAACTACAATAGTAATGGGGTAAACACTAGTATTAT
>APFE031396481.1:240458-258304 GCA_000404065.3 Pinus taeda | reverse complement strand
AGTTCTTGAAAATTAAAAGCTATTGTACCCAGGGATTGTAGCCATTGGACTCCTAGTACAACATCAGCACCTCCCATTGGAATGGAAAGCATTGGGCTAGTTAATACATATTCTGCTATGGATAGCTTGATATTATGGCACTTTCCAGAGAAATTTATTGTTCCTCCATTTGCAATCATCACTTGACACTCTGGTGTTGGATATAGGAAGCAATTCAATTCTTTTGCTACCTTACAATGAATAAAACTTTGGGTGCTTCCTGAATCAATCAAAACTATTACCTTTTTCTTCTTGATTTGTCCTTCTATCTTGATGGTTTGAGGAGTGGTAGTTCCCACCAATGCATTACAAGATATGGTCGGATTTACTTGTTCTTCATCTAGGCTTTGTTCCTAGATTATATCCTCTTCTTTTGACCTTTCTTGCTCCTTTTCTTCTTCCTCTTCACAATCTATGTAGAATAATTTCTTCTCAGCACACTTATGACCCTTAGTGTATTTGCTATCAAAACTGTAACAAAGCCCTTTTGCTCTTTTTTCTTCCAATTGTTGTGGTGTCAATCTCATAGGTTGTGGAAGGCTAGGCACAACACTTCCGTCTTTATAGTTGTGAGTGGTATGCTTCTTGGTTGCCATAATTTTGCTTTCCATTTTTCTTGCTAACCTGAATGCCTTCTCTAATGAATCCGGTTCCCAAAGGCGAACATCATGTTGGATATTATCCTTTAAAGACCCTATGAACACATCAATCCTATGCTCCTCTGGAATATCTTTTACCCTTATGTTCAGTTTTTGGAACTCCTCAATGTGCTCCATTATTGAACCCTTTTGTTTGAGACTTATCAATTGGCTAAAAAAAGTGTTGCTTTTTGTATCCTCATAATGTGCTACCAATTCTTCCATAAAAGTTGCCCAAGTGATAAACTGTTTACAAGAACAAAGCCATTGATACCATACAAACTGATTTGGTTCCAAATATAAAATTTCCATACGTACCTTTTGTGTGTTTTGCACATTATTGAGATCGAAAAATTGCTCCATCTGTAATATCCATGTTGCGGGATCCTTGCCATCAAACTTCCTCATATCGATTTTTGGAATATGATGGTCTTCGATCCCACATTAGAGTCTATGGAATCATGATTAACATTTCTTTTGTTCTCATCATGAGTTTCCTTTACTACTCTTTCACCCTTAGTGACCATTTCTTGTAGCAACTTATTCATATTTATCTTCAATTCATCCAAGTTTATCTTCAAATTTGTCTTCAAATCATCCATGTCTGTCTTCAAATCTGTCTTCCAATCATCCATCTTAGCTTCCATGCCCTTTATCTTAGATTCCATGCCATTTATCGTAGCTTCTGTTAGCTTTTGTGAGGCTGACATTTTTTGCACTTGGTCTTGTAATTTTGATATATCATGTGGCATTTCTTCCTCTTCTTCATGAGTCATGCTAGAGCTTTCAAGTTCCTTACTAGGTGTTTGCATTTTCTTTCCTTGGGGCATCAGTTACCGATAAAACTGCTCTACTAGCCCTTTGAATTCCTTCGAAATAAATTTTCAAACCAATCTTAAGAAAAAATTTAAAAAAAATCTACACACCTTTTTTTTCTTTATAGGAGCTCAATATTGCCTCTAATGTATCTCTATACTTTCAGAACATCCAGTTCTGAAATTTCAAAGTGTTGTAGCCCTCTGTGTCCTCTTTCCAATGCCACCAGTTTGACCCCAATTGGATTCTCCAATGAAGAGTTATGCCAAATCTCCCACATTGACCTGATTATAGACCTTTTCAGAAGAGAAAATTTGTATGAAGTTCCACATGTCACTATTTTGACATTTGCCTCTGAAAAATATATACAAGAAACTACAGTCCGTCCTCTTTCTTTACCTTCTTACAAAATTTCAATCTGATTCTCAGAGAGAAAGTTATGACGATTTTCCCCAGGTCACTTGTTTTGAATGTAATTCAGGATTTTGGAAAAGGACCAACTTCCTCAGATCATATCTCCGAAAATATAGCGCAAAACGCTCTGAATTTTGGACCCGAGATTCAACGAGATGTCTTCTCAAATGGGTTTTTTTTTTCGACTTTTGAAATTTCACAGAAAAAAATTTATAGCGAAACTGCCACGATGACCTGTTTGGAGCAGCGAAACCCTAGAATCCAAAGCTCTGATACCAAATGTTATGGAACCAGCTCAAGAAAGAGATAGAAAAGATAGATCAACGCCTTAGAATTCAGCCTCTTCGAGGGGGAAACCTCCTTTACATTACATAAATGAACAATTCTTGGATGATACAATTGACAAAACCTCCTTTCTATATATAGGAGTCTAAAGAGTCACAATATAACCCAGCCGACCTAATAATAATAATATAAAGGCACAAAAATAACAATAGAGGGATTCTATGGGGCACAGTAATAACAATATGGGGGTAATAGGGGCACAACAATATTAATAAGGGGTACAACTATCATAATAATGGGGTAATCACTAGTATTATAGGGACCCAACATTCACCTTCTAAAAAGAATTTCCTTTTTGCCACCTTTTCAATTATAAACCAACTACCTCTTAACCTTTACAACTTTTGATCAAATCATGCATATGAGTGAGTGAGTGGGATACTTACCTATGGTCTTGATGCCATGCTGCAGTTGTCAAAGGTCAAAGGTGTTGCATTGTCTATTTGCTGCATGGCCATTCTTCTTCCTCCTCTATTGTCTGTTGATGGTTTCTAGGCTTTTGGAGGTGTTTGTGACTAGAGATCTGACGCTGCTGCTGCTGCTGTAGAGCTCCTAGATATGATGTTGTTGTTGCTACTGTGGAGCTCCTGAATTACCACTTGTTAATGTTTAGTGTCTCCCTTAGAATTTCCTGATCATGTTGCTGTGAGGGTGTTGTAATGAATGGATAGAGGGAGTACGAGTGTATGTGGATGCAGGGATGATGGTAATGGTTGAGGTGATTGGTTAGTTCATGTCTAGTATGAATTTTGGGGACCTAACCAATCTACCATTTAGGGGATCATGTAGAAAACACAATCTTCACTTGAATTGAAGCAATGAAGTGAAAAATAATGGAATTGATGGAGGGATGCATGGTAAGGAGTGGAGGAGATGAATATATGTGAGGTAGGGTTCCCTTTGGATCTTCTCTTTGCTCCTTGATTGTCTTTTTCACCCACCTACAAATAACAATTATGTTTTTTTTTTTCTTTTATTATCTCTCTCTCTCTCTCTATATATATAATATATATATATAGATATAACACCTAGGCTACCTCAGAGAGGTTTTCACCCTAGATATCTGGCCTAGGAGCCTCAAGGAAGGTTTTCACCCAGGGATCTTCTTACTCTTTTTCATTTTTTCTAATCCTTGGGCTGCCTCATGAGGTTTTCAACCCAAAGATGGGACTGAGGCACCTCATTGAGGTTTTCACCTAAATCCTTATTCTTTTTTTTCCTTTTTTAGTGACCTGATGATGGAGGAGCTAGAACTTGCTCCACCATCATCATTATCTTACTGATATTTTCAACGAACTCTTGTTTTGATACAACCTCTTGTACATTTTCAATCGGTGTCCATTAACTAGCAATCGAATGGCTTCTTCATCTATAGTTCTGATTTGCACTAAACTATTGTCATGGCATCTTTCTACCACATAATGTCTGAGCCATCTTGTCCTTAGCTTGCCCTTGAAATCTTTATACCTAGAGTCATATAACAATGCCCAGCCTCCCTCTTGAAATTGCTTCTCTTTAATCTATTTTTCATGCCATATCTTCCTCTGAAGTTGAACTATCTCTGTATGTAGGAGGACCTGCATTCTAAATTCATCCAAGCCATTCAAATGTAACAATATTTCTTTCTGTGCATGACTGAGATCCAAATCTAGTTGGTTTGCCATCCTCAATGTGTTATATTCAAACTCAATGGACAGTAAAGCCTTTTTCCCATAGACCAGATCATAGGGTGTAAATCCAGTGGTGGTCTTCCATGTTGTATTATAGGCCTAGGTGGCCTCAACTAGTCTTTCTGCCCAATCCTTCTCGATGTTTTTGACTACCTTGGTTAAGATGTTCTCCAGTGCCCTGTTGGTCACCTCCACTTTCCCATTAGCTTGTGGATGTTAAGGAGTGGAGGTACTATGCTCTATTTTGTGATGGCTGAGTAGTTCTTCAATGATGCTAGAGGTAAAATGGCTACCTTAGTCTGTGAATAGTTCTCTAGGGTACCCAAATTTGTAGAACACATTCTCCCTTAGGAACTCAACCACCTTCTCTTTTGTTTTTGCCTTAATCACCTTGGTTTCAGCCCACTTAGTCAAATAATCAGTGCACACAATAATGTGATGCTTTTGCTTTGAAGGAGGGTTTATAGGCCCAATTAAGTCCATGCCCCACTTGTCAAATGGCTCAAATGTCACTTGAGGTCGTAGGGGCATTTCCCCTCTTGGAGTAGACTTTCCCATCCTCTGGCACCGATCACACTGACAAATGTACTTTTTGACATCTTGATGAAGAGTAGGCCAATAATAGCCTACTTGCAACACTTTGAATGTTTTTCTCTTTGCTGCAAAGTCACCTCCACAAGGCCCATCATGATACGTCATAAGGATGTCAAAGACTTCCTCTTCCCTTACGCATCTTCTCAAGATTTGATTTGGGCCAAGTTTGAACAGCTTGCCCACAATCAAGGTGAAGGGGGCACTTTTCCTGATTATCTTTATCTTTTATTTGGAGGGAAAGTTTGGTGGGAACTATACTAATACCAAATAGTTTTTTATATCAACAAACCATGGGGAGAGAATTGAAATAGAAAACAAATGCTCATCTGGTAACTGGTCATCCACCACTCCTTCTTCACCCGCAGACAGATTCATCCTAGATAGAAATTCCACAACAACATTTTCCTTACCAGGCTTATCAACAATAGTTAGATCAAACTGCTATAATAAAAGCAACCATCTTATAATTCTAGCATCTACATCTAGTTTGTTCATTAAATATTTGATTGCAACATGATCAAGATGCACAAATGTTTGATAGCCTATAATGTAATGCCTAAATTTGTTTAATGAATGCACAATAGCCAGGAGTTCCTTTTCAGTCACAGTATAGCTTAGCTCAGCCTTTCATAGGTTCTTAGTGATAAAATAGATGGCATAGGGAAATTTCTCCTCTTCCTGACCTAAGGCTGCTCCTATGGATTTGTGTGAGGCATCAGCATGAAAATGAAAAGGGAAGGCCCAATTTGGGCCTCTAAGGATTGGTGCAGTGGTTAACTTAGCCTTTAGAATGTCTAAGGCCTCTTGACAGCTCTTTGACCATACAATCTCATAATATTTGGCCAACAACCCAAAGAAAGGAGAGGCCAACTTGTTGAATTCATCTATAAACCTTCGGTAGTATCCGGCTAACCCTAAGAAACTCCTAAAATCTCTCTACTTTTGTGGAGGTGGGACCCTTTGGATGATTGTTATTTTTTTTTGGTCCACATGCAATCCTTGCTGAGATATTAAATGACCTAGCACAGTCCCTTCAGTCATTAAGAATTCACATTTTTCTGGACTGAGAGACAAATTCATTTCAATGCATTTGTGTAATACTTTGCCTAGGTTAGTCAAGGCTTCTTGAAAATCATAACCATAAGGTGTAAAATCATCCATATAGATTTCCACAACGTCATGTACTAATTCAGAAAAATACTCAAGAATGCTCTCTGGAAAGTGGTAGGAGCATTGCAT
Organism: Pinus taeda; assembly: GCA_000404065.3. NCBI lineage: Eukaryota > Viridiplantae > Streptophyta > Pinopsida > Pinales > Pinaceae > Pinus > Pinus taeda. Next base: position 252,549 of record APFE031396481.1, on the reverse strand, counting down.
AGGCCAAAAGGAAGGACCCTATAGGAAAAAGTACCCCAAGGATAGGTGAATGTGGTCTTATCCTGGTCTTCTGGGTAGATTTGGATTTGGTTGTACCCGCTGAATCCATCTAGGAATGAGAAAAGCTTCTTCCTTGCTAGGCCATCTAGCACTTGGTCAATGAAGGTAGGGGAAAATGATCCTTCTTTGTGGCTTTGTTCAACTCCCTATGATTAACACAAATCCTCGACTTACCATTTTTCTTGGGAACTAACACTAAAGGAGAGACCCACTCAATGTCTGAGATAGGGTAAATGAATCCTTCATCTAGCAGTTTTTGTAGTTCTTCTTTGACTATGTCTTTAAGAGTTGGATTCATCCTCCTTTGTGGTTGCCTGACTGGCTTGCAACCTTCCTTAATGTATATGTGGTGAGTACACATTGAGAGGTGTACTCCCTTCATTTCTTTGTAACTCCAAGCAAAGGCTTTTAGGTTCTCTCTCAACATGTTGCATAGGTTTTCCTCTTCTAAAGCAAAAAGAGATGGATTAATTTTCAAATTTTTCTCTGGGCCAAATTCTATGGTTTTGACATAGAGTGGGTTGGAATTGACCAATCATAAGTCAATTGGATGATTGTTCTAGGTTTCCCTTACTTCTTCTTCTAATGGTAATGAACTAGGAGTTGGACTTTGAAGTAGGTGTTCAATTAAGTGATCCTCATCTTTTTTTCATCCTCTTATGGTTGCTTCCAAAACATAAAGTTGGGCATAATAAACCTCATCTTCTTCCTCCTCCTCCAACCATAAAGGTAAATCATGCTCTAGGGAAGGTTGAGCAGGAGGGTATAATACTAATTGTTTGGACATATGCCCATTCTTGATGGTCACATTCCTAGCTCTGCAGCTAATGTAAGTATTAGTTGTGGACAACCATGGCCTCCCAAGGATGAGAGGGTAACCAGTAAGCTTAGCCTTAGGTTGGAGAACTAGGAAATCTGCAGGGTACTCCTAGGAGTCAATGGAGACCATCACATCCTCCACAATTCCCTTAGGGGTGACTGTGGAATGGTTTTCAAGTTGTAGAAATATTGTGGTATTCCTCAATGACCCTTGGAGGTTGAGCTTGAGCATGGTGTCCTTGGTCATCACATTAATGGAAACCCCAAGGTCAATCAGAGCGTGTGGGGCAATGGTGCCATTGATGTGCACATCTACTACAGGGCTTCCAGGGTCCAAACATTTTGGACATATTACCTGCCCCAGCATTAAGTCAAATAACTGCCCATTGAAATTAATGCTAGGGGCATCCATTTTTCTTCTTCCTTGATGCTTTAAGCACTTCTCCTTAATCAACTTATTGTAAATGAGAACATCTTTGATTGCCTGGAGAAGTGGGATCTTTACACATAGAGTTTTCAATTCTCCCAAAATTTCAGTTTCTTCTAGGTTAGGCTGGAGTGGTTGGGTTAATCTCTCAGGAAAGGGTGGATTTACTTTAAGGTTTCTTTCCTCTCTTTCTTCCTCAACCTCCGTATGTGGAGAGGGAGGTTGGTTATCAGGGAGAATTCTCTTAGATATTAGGTTGATCTCCTAGATTTCTACAACATAACTTGGGTATGATGTCTCTCCACTGTAGACTTGTTGAGCCTACCTATTGTTTGGGTTTGGATTTGTCTAGGCAGGCATCTGGGGTTGCTTAGGTGGAGAAGAGTGCAGGAGTTGCGGTTGGGTAGGTGGTGGAGGCAATAAGGATGGAACATTGTTGAATTTGGGCCTCCACCCCTGGAGTGGTGTATTCCACTGAGGTTTCCGCTAAACATAAGGTTGAAATGACTGGATGGCTAGCTGGGAATGATACTAAGATGCATAGGACCAAGGAGGGGGTGTAGACTAGGAAGGATGAGAAAGGGGTCCTCAAGAAGGTATAGTTGTGGTTTGGTTGGGGTTGTAATATGCATGGGATGACCTTTCCATACCCTACTGGTATTGTCTAGGCCCAGGAGGCCTCCTTTGGTTGATGTAGCAAAGATGCTCAATGACCCCTTCAAATCCTTAATATACATATTTGAGTCCAGGTAAAGAAGGGGACTTTCTGTGGAGTGGTTTTCCTCACAGACTGAGTAAATCTTAATACAGTTCAATGGACATTCATTCCTAGGATGCCTCCTAGTGCATCTAGGAAAAAAGATGGGCAAGGCTCTCTCTGCTTCCTCTTTCTTCCTTTTGATGTTCATGGTGTCCAATTGCAAGGAAAGGATTTGTAGCATATCACTTTTGAAATCTTCCAACATATTTCCAATTTCACCCTTGATGGATGAGTTGGAGGATGATGTACTGGCCATAGGTTGAGTACCCCTGCCCTTTTTCCTGCTTGCCCTATAATGGTTTCTAAAGACAGTCTTAACATCCTCATAGGGTAATTGGAAGATATCTCCTTTTTCTATCATATGTATGGTATCCAGAAGATCGTCCCTTACTCCTCTAAGTTGGACTAGCTTCAGTAGCTCAGGATCAAGTGTGCACTTGGCCCTCTTGTAACTGAACTAGAATCTTTCTTCATAGTCTTCTAAGGATTCATCCTGGCCTATGGTCATCCTAAAAATACCTTCTTTAGTATCCTTTGACCTACAGTAGTCCCTATATTTGTTGTTAAAATCCTGTTGCATCTAAGCCCAATTTGTGATTCTATCTCTAGGTAAACCCATGAACCAGCTTGATGCTGCATCCTTGAGGGTAGATGGAATCAATTTTAACTTTTTCTCATCATATGTATAGTCATAGGTTTGGAAAATAATAGAAAACTCAAATAGGAAAGTGTCAGGGTCCTCTGTGGTTAGGCCATGGAAATGAGGTAGAGCAGAGGGGCTTATATTCTTCATCTTAATGTCCCAATTAGTGTCCCTGATGGGGACGACACCCTTAATTCTCTCTCTATTTCCTCTGTCATTTTGGTTTTCATCCATTGGTTCAGTAGGAATGGGTTCTTCCTCTTCTTCTTCCCTTGTAGGTTCCTCAAATATGTAAGGTTACTCACCTAAAGGGTCTTCCAATTTAGCATCATTGAAGAAGAGAGAAGGTTGATTGTTGGATGTAGTGGGGGTATTTTACAAGAATTCCCTTAATTATCCATATTCCTATGAGGCATGAAAGGAAATTTTTTTGGGTTGGTTTTTGTAGGATTTTTTTTTTTTTTAGTTGGAAAGTAATCTACAGAAAGGAAATTTCTAATTGAATGAAAAACCACTAACAAGAAAAATTTCTTTCTAAATTTAAATTCTACTTGCATAATGAAATTGTTGATTGAAGGAAGACTACTGATAGAAAAATACTACTTGCTGAATTGAAATTCTACTTGCAGAATGAAGAGGAAAGTAGATAATGACAAATGAAGGAAAGGAAGCTACTAACAAAGAAAATACTTGCTGAATTGAAATTCTACTTGCAGAATGGAAAGGAAAGAAGATAATGACAACTGAAAGAAAGGAAGAAACTAGATTATATTTCCAGAAATAAACTAATGGAAGAAAATTGAGGATAAGAAGAAGAAGGAAAGAAAGTTGTAGACTAGAAATAGAAGAAAGCAGTAATCACATTCTACTTAGACACCTCCCCAGCAACGGCACCACAAAGTGATGAGCCTAGGTATTGCAACAAGAATGCTGCAACTCCTAGGGCTACTAGATTTACTTATCAACCCATGGTTCGTACAAAATTGGAGGTGATAGTGTTATATGCACAAGAAAAAGTGAAGGTAATGCCTGTTGTCACTACTCATCTGGCAACAGATGCCAAGGGTTCCAAGCCAGACTTCTATAGGGTCAGAAGAAGCTTAATTCTTTGATGGAAGAAGAGAAAACTTGTTCTAAGAGAGAGCTACTCTACTTCAGAAATGAAGAAAACAACATGCAATGCTAAACTACACCATAACCTAACTAACCATCTAAACATTTATGCTAATAGAATTTTTAAATCAACACTAACCTAATGCTACTACCTATGTTGCAGAGGTAAAGAGCATCAAACTATACTAAGGTGTAAGTAAAGAAACTTAAGCTAAATCAGTTTTCAAGAGGAAGAGCAATTGAAGGTCGAAATCAATGAAAGGAGGATGTAAGGACGTAGTAGCATACAGATTGTTGGATTGATCAACGAGTAGAATATGGACAATGGAGATCTTATCATGGGGGACTAAGTGAATAAATGGATGAACAGGGTTAATGAAATAGATGAATGGCAAAGATCTTATCATGAAGGCTTAAGTGACTAGATGGATGAACAGGGTGAATGCACAGGATGAACGACTAAGGTCTTATCGTGGAGGTTAAGTCAAGAGATGGATAGAGAGGGTAACGAAGCAATGAACTGCTGAGATCTTATCACGCAGATTAATTCAAGAGATGGACATACAGGGTAATGAAGTGATGAACGGATGAGATCTTATCACGTAGATTAATTCAAGAGATAGATGGACAGGGTAATGAAGTGATGAACGACTAAGATCTTGTCGTGCAAATGGATAGAGAGGGTAAAGAAGCGATGAACGACGGAGGTCGTATTGCGAGAAAAAGAAATGTGTTGAAATGATGGAGTGGGTTTCTAAGGTAGTAAGTAGTTCATCGTGCGCCCTAAAGGTTGCAAGAAGAATTCTGAAATTTCATGTGATTAGCCTTATTGCGTGACATGTAGTACAAGAAAACCACTTTTCTCACGTGCTCTCAAGTAGATAATGGTTGTGCAATAATCCATGTGAGATTGTGTGATGGTCGTTGGATCAAACGACATTGATCAACGGTGCAGATCGGCCAAGCTAGTTGGCGATCGAGTGACGTGATAGCCATCGGATCAGGTGAGGTAGATTTGCGATGGGGGTTTAAAGCGCATAAAGTGTTGAGGTGACACGAAAGCTTTTAGATCGAGAGACAGATTGACAGTCGAGATTAAAGTGCATAAAGTAAGTGGAAGACTTCACGTGAGGCAACATTTGGAGAAAATAATAAATTGGATGATTATTTTGAAGGTTTGTTGTGGATCGGACAACGAGGAAGTGATGCATGAAGAACGTGCTGAAGGAGATTTCAAATGAAAAATCATAGAAAAACAAGTGAGGGTGGACAAGTAACTCCATCAAACTACAAACTCCATAGCTCATGTGAGAACCAGAAACCTGTGTTTTTGGGGTTGCTGAAGGGTCTCTTCCTCAATTCATGGTCCCAGAGGGAGGAGATGAGGTAGAGACACCTGCGTACAACCTTATGGTGATCTTTTCTCCTAGCTAACCTGTAAACTGAAAGAAGGCACAAATGGAAGTAAACTATAGTAAATGGAGCTACTAAAGAAAATGAATAGAAAAACCATGAGTATTCTACATTATACTATGTAATTAAAATGAAGCTACTTAAGAAAGTAAAACTAAAAACCATGAATCTACTTAAGCAAATGAACAGAACCAGGAAGCTACTTAAGAAAATGAAAAAAACCAGAAATCTATGCTAGCATACATGTACAATAAAGATGAGCTTTGGCTACTCAAGTTGGGCCCTAACCCAAGAGCTTCAGCCCTCTGAGTTAAATCAGAGTTGGCTTAAAGCAAAACTCATTCTCATTATGAAAACCATTGATTACAGAACAAACTGTCACAATTCTTGCAACTCAGAAATAAAGTCGAGTTTTACAATGAAATTTTAAATCATAATGAGGTCCTAAGCCTCTCTACTTATATATCTAATAAACTGGTTTCTGTTACTTTCACTTGCTCGGTTGTCTTCTAATCTTCAAAGTGACGGTTGTTTGCACTCCAATGATGGAGGAATATTCAAATGGAGGGGTAGTAAATGAGGAGGATTTATCTCCTATAATTACTCTCGCTTGTCCCATTCAAGTTTTGACCAAGGTCTTTGCCATAGTTCCTTGCTTTTATCCTTTATGCCTACATTTTTCCTTGCTTTTATCCTTTATTCCTACATTACATGCACTTTAGACCACAAATCAAAATATCCAACTCTAACTCATCTCATAAACAAAATATAATCAAAAGTATGCAATAAGTTGTGAGAATAGTTGGTTTCACTAAGCTAGGAGGTGAATTAAGGAAAATTAAGGCCCATATAATTACTTAATGATGAGGCTCATCAAAAACACTTGAACCTGAGGGGGGGTTAGCTACTGGGGTTGAGGATGCATGGGAGGCTGCGACACTAATGCCTCAGGGGCTGGAGTGCTTGATAGTGCATAGGTATAAGATGGTGAAGGGCAAATAGTCTGGTAGACACATTGAGCACTAGCTGGCCCTGACATTTGCTGATGTGGTTGGGTAAATGCATAAGAGGTGCTTTGTCTTGAATATGCATTGTTGGCATGAGGGGCATAAGTGTTAGAGGAACTATTTCCCCGCTGTGGATAGCCACAACTTTGTTGAGTATGTGGTGAAGGATGTGAAATAGCTCCAACGATACTTTCGACAACGTGAGATACCCCCAGTTCAATGACACCACTAGGATGAGGAAGGTCTAGTATAACAGTATAGACATAACTGGATTGAGCATAGATCAATTCATATCTCAGAGTAGTCTGGAGAGGCTCTTCCTTTGTCTGAGGGAAATGTGATGCGACATCTTTGGCAATACGTGCTAAAAGAGTTCTAAGGGAACAATCGAGGTAGACACAGTCTTCGAAGGGTGGAGCATGACACATGATCCTCCTTCTATGCCATTCCTGGACATGATTGGAAAGACGGTTGGTAGAGGACTGATAGAATGTGGTCAAGAGCTCCATACTAGTGTCATATCAGAGAGGTAACTGAAAATATGAAAGGAATGCTTTAGCAAGCATCGTGAAAATGGAATGAGAGGCAGCTGATTGATACACATACCACTTCGCAGCATCTCGAGAGAGTGTGCGTTGGAACAACTAAAGATGAATGGAATCATTGGTGATGGAATTGGATGAACAACACATATGGAAGGAGCAGACATGATTGGTAGGGTCCTCTCCAGAATTACCCTCAAAATTGGGAATGTCAGAGGGGAGCTTAGTTAGTATAGCTGGCCAACCAACATCATGGTGTATAGGGTCATTGATCAACTTGATAAAATATGAGAGGCTTAACCCAACCATGAAAGGTAGCATGGGAGCTACCAAAATGGTTCCTGAGACAGTTCCACTAGATGTGACCACTAGGGTAGAAATGAAGCCAACACCAAGTTGGGTTCTTGCAACTGCAATGGGTCCTAACATGATGACGGTATGCGGTGAAGGAGGCTCAGAATCAGATGAACCACAAGAGGAGTTGGTATGGTGACTCAGCGGACTATGAACTTGAACCCTGCGGAGAGGAGTAATACGCCCAAGCGAAAACTACGGATCAAGGCCTAGGAGTCTCCGTGACAAATGCCTTGGTGGCGCAAAGGATATAAGACACAAGTGACATGGAAATAGTGAAGGGAGATTAACAAGATGTTTTTGTCTCTGTGTGGGGAGACAAATTAATTAATTTAATTCTCACATTGACGGTGTAAACCAAGCAACCTTCGCTTAAGGTGTGCTTGTGTGTGCAAGTGTGCTTATTAATGAACCCCAGATCATGTTTGAAAAAAGAAAAATATTGTCTAAATAAACTGAAATTAAAAACAGAAAATAAACAACAAATAAATTGTCTAAACCCCACCCAAACTGGGTTTGAAAACACTATGCTGGTTGGTGGTGAAATGAACTGAAAACACACAAAAAAGGCCAAGATATCTAAGCTTCGGTGTGACTGGGATCAAATGACACTATGCTGCTAGAAATTGGTGCAACAATGTCAAAAAACCGAGGAAAATCGCTACAAAAAGATAGGGGTATGGGTGTGAAACCTAGGGCGAATAACGACACCCTAAGGCAAATGACCAAACAAGGTTTAAGATGAAACTTTGGATGAAAACAAAATATCTTTGGAGATCTAAAACAGGAAGGTACATATATGGAAAATATGGCTGAAATTTGTACAAAATCTCAGACCTCTTAATCAGCTAAACTCCTCCTATAAAGATGGAAGCATACTAGGAGCCCTAAAGAGGCTGAATTCCACTTCGATGAGCAAAACATAGTAGATCAAGGCCTATGTGGGGTAATATAGTGGTAAACCAACCTAGCAAACAACTCTCGGAAAAACCCATAACCAGATCGTAAAAAATCCCAAAAACCCTAAAAATCATAGGTACTGACTTGATTCCTAGGATATCACACTTTTTGGGCCAGAAAGTGTGCTTTGGACCTCGAGATCACACTTTTGGGGTAGAAAAGTGTGATTTCTTCGCCTTGATTCTTGGTCGACAAGTCTCAAAAAAATTTGTCATCTTTGTCATGGTTCGTTCTTGTGACCTGCAGTAAAGACCAGAAAACTTGCGGAAGTTAGAAATTTGACTAATCTAGGGTTAAAAAGCTAGTAAACAACACTAAGAGACTGAAAAAGAAAAAACCTAAGCTAAAAATTGAAGATCACCCAAGTTTTCGAATTAGAAGTAAAAACCCAGTGGAGTCTCCAAATTGCTATTGTGTTTTCTTCTCGAATGTGTACAAAAAGAAACCACTTTAGGTTGTGGATGACAAACATCCCTAACAATGAAAATGGTTGTTAAAAATTGTAGATCTGCAGCAAAACGATAGAAACAAAACCTACCAAAGCCCTGATTATTTGCAGTTAGTATGGGTCTATCATCACTTGTACTGTCCTGCTAAGCAAGTCTCAGACCTCAGCTCTTCAAAATAAGCTTTGGAAATGAGAGAAAGACATCAAAAAACAATGTAACTTTGGTTCCGCACTTTCTCTCACTTTTGCCTGCGGGCCCGCACCCTTTGTTCATATTACCTGCATACTTATACACTCTGTCTGTAAAGGGGAGGGTGCGTACCCGCGTGAAAGTCAAAAAGCACAATTTTTATCTTAACAAACTCACTTTGGGTTAATTCTAGATGATTCTAGAACGAATTTTGACGTGGATTGTTCGCTCCAAGGTGGTTCATGCATCCCAAAAGAGAAGGAGCTAATCCCTTGTTAGGAGGCGCTATCCATTTGAAGGAGGATTCTATCCCTTTGAAGGAGGACCTAGTAACTTCCCTCCATTGCACTATAAATTGAGGCATTGGGTTAGTTGCTAGGGAGGTTAGAAGCTGAACATTTTTGAGGGTAAATGCTGGTGAAATCAAGACTTCCTAGTTGAGCTTAAGAGGAGAGATCACATACCTTTTTGGCTTCATTGGAGAGTGAGTGAAACTTGTCAAAGTAGAGGAGACTTCTTGTTGGACCCTGGGAGGAGCTTCTACAGCGTCAAGGCAAAGGTTGTAAAGTTCTTCTTTCTTTTGAATTAATACAATCAGACTCGTTTTTCGCAACAAGTATCTCATGTTTATTTTTTTCATGGACTCCTTGAATTTCATGTTAAATATGTTTTAGTGTATTGGCTTTTCAGGTGCTATTTAATTTGTTTTGCCTTGTTTTGTGTTTGCAGGTTCGCGACAAAGGAGCTCATTTGGGATCAAAGGAGCGAAGGCATCCCCAAACTTGCATTGACATAAGGTAGGTCCTAACACCACTTGTTTGCCATTATTTATAAAAGCATTTTTTAGAGAAAGATAGTGTCTGGTTGGTTTGGCTTTGTTTGTCATTAGGTCTTCTTTAGATTCTAGGAAGGTCTATCTTGTCTGCAAGATCGACTCATTCTGTGTGACAAAATGGCGACTCCGCTGGGGACTTGATTGTTTTCCTTGTTTTTTCTTTGACCTAAGAAACTTGCCTTTTTGTTTCTGTTTTTGGCTTGTTGTGTGTGGAATTGGGTGGATTTAGTGGAGCTAGGTTTGTTTTTACTTTCCATTACTTTAGGAGAAGTTCACAGTCTGTGATTGTATCATAGTGCGTACCTGTACGCACTTTTACTTTGCACATAGAGCGTACACGCACCTGTGTAAACTCTCAACCTGCGTACCCTGCTACAATTTTGAAAATTTTGAATTTTTACTCTTTAAATTAGTTTTATTTTGGTTTAGCAGTTGTTATCCTCTACCCAGACCTGCATGTGACTTGTTAAAAGCTTTCCTTGGTTTAATTTCATTGGTGTTAGGGTTTTAGGTGAAATTCCTAGGAGTTTTGCTTGTTGAGTTTGTTTTTCGATTTGGTTGTGTAGTGGATCTAAGCTTAGAAGCTGTAGGGACTTCAGATCACCTTAGTGTCTACCAGCCTTCTTATGAGTCTGACCATTTATGAAATCTCCCCTTGTTGAGGAATCCGTTTTGAGTTTTCTCTTTACAAAACTTCGAAAAGCTTGTGATTCAAAGTTTGGATTTTCATTTTCAAAAAGAAAAAAGATTTGGTTGTTCTTGACTTATTTGTGATTCTAGACAAAATGGTCCTTGGTTTGCTTATAGCCAAGTAAAACATCCTCAAAAAGACATCTTGTGAGTTTTTACTTCAAATAGGTTTTCATAGTTTGTAGATCTTAAGTTTGCTTTATTCATAGTTTTCTCAAGATTTGCTTTAGTTATAGTTTTAAATGTTTTATAAAATATAAAAAATCTCTTTTGAAAAAGATTTGTTTTCGTAGCATTTGAACATTTGAAGGAAAAGGGAAATTTTTGTGCAAAATAACTAGCTGTCTCGTTTTGAGTGCATTGGAACAAATACTCTTCTTTTGATTTGTTTGTTAAGAAAGATTTGTGTTTACAAGCATTTGCATTCTCCAACTCTTTCCTAGCTAGAAGTTCGTTGAAGAGAAAAGATTGCTTAATCATCTTAAGTGCATTTTTTTAGTGATTTTGAGTCGAGTCTTTACACCATGAGTTTCATCTTCTCACCTTTTGACTTAATAAAAACCACTAAAAATCACGCTTAATGTAAAATTAATCTAGTAAATTTTTTGTTTCTAGGGCTCTGATACACCAATATAGCTTAGGCTAGTATCTTGGAGTAGGGAGTAATTAACTCTCCAAGATAAGTAAAACAAACAAGTAGCTTTATCTTGTGGTAGGAGAAATCCAATTGTTTCATTTATACTCTGGGAGAGCTCCTCTTAAAGGAGAAGCACGAGATCGTGTCTGAACCAGTGTGGGAATCAATCCTTCCTCATTGGGAAAGACACCAGATATTCACGTATTACAAACGGTAAACCTCGGATTATTTTCGAGGAGCCTTGGGTCACTTGTTGGTAAACCTCGGGGATTGAGCTTGCTACTCCGCCCTTGCGTGCGTATCGGATCGTAGACTGTTCCCCCAGGTGTATTTGTTTCTGTTGGTAACCTTAGTGTCCATATTCTCTAGAATTCTTCCTAAGGTGACGGTGGCGGGAAGATCCCACTGTACCTAGAGCAGACGTCGGCTAGACTCACTTGGATTTTCTGGGGGGTTCTCTTCTCTCGAGACGGTTAAGTGGAGGAACTTGGTCCAGTCTATTCATTAAGTAGGTTGTCGGGGTAACTGTTCCAACCGCTATTTCTGTATCGAACTCTGCGACGTTAGATTTCATCACCAACTAGTGTTTTCGGTCCGGAAAGATACTGTTTGTGTGTGTTTGATCTCTTAGATTCTTTAGTTGTGTGCTTCAAATTTGTTTGGTTCTTTAGAGACTTTAGGTGATTTTCATTGAGATTTTACTTTGTTTGCTTGTGAAGTAGTTAAAAGTTTTTAGCTATGGCTGAATTGCCGAGACATTCCCGTATACTTTGGGGTGAATCCCCTGAGTTTGTTAATGTGGCTGATTTACTGAGGACTTCTCGTAGACTTCGGGGTCAACCTCCTGAAGAAATACCAAGCTACATTGAAGGCTTGAGAGTTCTCGTATCTCCCAGTAGTGGTAGAAATCAATCACCTGAAGAAGGAGAACCTTCTTTGGTAGAATTTTCTGATTCTCAACCTGTAGTAATTTCCACCCGGTGCCCAAAATTTGGTGTTTCCATGCGGCGCCCAAAATTTGGGGTTTCCACCCGGCGCCCAAAATTTGGGGTTTCCATGCGGTGCCCAAAATTTGGGGTTTCCACTTGACACCCAAAATTTGGGGTTTCCACCCGGCGCCCAAAATTTGGGGTTTCCACCCCGCGCCCAAATTTGGGGTTCCCAGCCGGCGCCCAAAATTTGGGGTTTCCAGC